>JASDQU010312015.1:0-13560 GCA_032191745.1 Picea mariana | reverse complement strand
ACTTGCTCATTCTCTTATGAGGCAAGCTGCAATTTCAAGTTGGTGAGAGGAGAAGAAGGGTGGCGCATCTCTTGGAGGAGGATTTTCTGTATTGGTTGAGTTATCTCTTGAACATTTGATAAGCTATTTATGATAAGGAAGTTTTTGTTGGGTTTTCTTCCCCTAGAGGGTTTCCAAGGATAAATGCTGTGTCTATTGTGGATGTGTATTTCTCAGTGATCTTGTTCTTATTATGCTCTTATCTAATGAAATGCAAAGAACTATAATAATGGCATAAACATTAACAAGACAAACATAGTTTGAGTTTACTTATAGCTAGAGTTGAAAGTGCTATTGAATAAGATTTGTAACTCTAAATCTCTTTGATGAAACAAAACAAATATCATTCTTTTGAGTTAATTAAAGCTATAAAGAAGGGGTTTATCAATCCTCCTTAGGCAAGGCCTTCTTGGAGAGGATGATGGTGAATGTACCTTTATATTTTTTGTGCATTGCATATGTTGTTTATGGTGTGAATATTTCATTTTTTATGTAGCTAGAACATTTATGTTATTTCCATTAATGTGATTTATTCCTTCACCAACATGCTATAAACCTATGGTTGGTAGAGGATCTATTGTATGATTCATCACGCTCTATAATAGGTTTATATTTCAACATTGAATTTGCCTTTCAGTTTCCATTTCCTTTTGTAGCATTGGGCATTTATATTTTACTTTAATTTCAACAATGATGTTTAATTCTAAAGGAGATAAGGAGTTATATAACATCAACTAGTAAGCCCTAAGAAATTCCATGTCTAGAAGACTCATGCTATAGATATCTGGTTCTCTACTTTAGGTAGCTGTATATTAATCATGTAGCTTTATTTTCTAAAAATAAAATATTATAGAATTCATTCAATAGCATCGAGTTAATAATTACTAAAGAAAGTCCAGAACAAATCTCTGAAGAAAGTGTTAAAGAATTTGGGGATTAGGAAGCTTCTTCATTTTCATTTTTTTTTTCTGTTCACTACGGTTGATTAAAAAGTAGAGGAAAGGTGGAAGGAAGCAATGAAGAAGAGCAAGATATATCTAAGTTTCCAATCCTGGGAATAGGGGAGCAAGTAAGAATGAAAAACATAAATGCAACATCTCTTTCCCATTTTTATGGAATGTTCATTGGATATCCATACACTTTCTTCTTTGAATTTGAAGTCCTCTACATGATTTATGATTACAAGAATTATGGCAAAAAGTTGAGACTTTCCCCCTCTATTTTGAAGGAAGAAACCCTTAGATCATTCATGGGTTTAGATGGACATAGTATTCGAACATAGGAAACAATGAATCATTTTTTTATACATAAACGAAAAGAATATTGCAAATCTAAAGACTCAAGAGATAAAATATTCCAAATGATTCAGGGAGAGGATGAATCATTAGAGGAATATGCTGAGAGATTTCACTTTAGTTACAAGAGATCTACTAATTGCACAATTGACAAAGAATCTCTTAAGACAATTCTCTTGAGAGGAGTAAGAGATCACTGTATGGATGCTTTAAATTTGATCTCATTTAGAGATATTTCCAAATTCACTTGTGATGAGACAAGAAATGTTTGCAAAAAACTACTTAAGAGCTGCGACTAGAAGGGGTAAAGGAATCAGAGGAATTGTTGTACAAACCTCCAGGACCGTAGTTGGATTAACAAAATTAGATATTGGAAATCTGCTGGAGGATATGAATACAGATATTTTACAATTGATTGCAGTCCAGTTTTATACACTTCATATACACTTCAAGTGAAGAAGAAAAAATAGGAAGTAGAAAAATCTTTACCAGGTTTTTAAAGTGAACAAAAAACATGCTCGTCATGAATTCCCGTTGAAAAACATAGAAGTCTATGGCATTTTCAAAGACAATCATGACATCAATTAGTGCCCATAGTTTCCAAGTTTGAAGGATTTGTATGAGGGATTAGATCAAAATTTGGAACATGCTTTCTTCATCAACTAGCAAAGGCAATAACTACTATGCATAACTCAAGGTATGCCATACGAACACTCTCAATATTTCAATTCTTCTTGGAATAATCAATTTAATACTAAGACAAATCGGTATTCTTATCCTTGGCCAAACCCATTTCCACCCCAATAGTGGTGGCAATATCCAAATTTCCAAAATCAACAACTGCCTTTCTTTCCTTGTCAACATCCCCAACAAATCCAACGGTGGGCTCAACAACAATCCTGGAATGCTCACCAAAACTAGCGACCAACTTCTTAGCAACAAGCATTGTTGCCACCTCCTCAACCAACCAACACTCCCATCCTAGAACTCCTTAGAGTGCACCAAATCTAAACAATAATAAACATATATCTAGCAACAACATAGTAACACATAATACCTATTATGTAGAGACTTTATATTGTGATGAATTCCAACTCTTCTCGGGAAAATTAGTGATGAAACCCTTGTCACCAATTATTATTGAATGTACTAATGAGGAGAAAATACAAAATCCTGAAAAATCACTCAACAATCCACTCCTCAGTAGGAAACACAATATTTAGAGGATAGAATACCATTTCCAGAAATATTAAACCAATCTAAACCCATGATCCAACCATAATTTCACTTTCTAGGAGAACTTAAGAATTTGTGTGTCAAAATATCCTTAGTCCAATCCATCTAGGATGTGCCAAATTATATAAAATATGTTAGAGAACCGTGCTTGAAGAAACCTACAAGAAAAAGGAAAGATCCACAAACCATCCATGTCATAGGACAATTTTATGATCTTATGTTTGGAAAGGTGATTGTTCCTAAATATTATGATCTAGGAAGCCCCATAGTGAATATTCACATTTCCAATAAATTAATAACAAACACTTTGATTGACCTGAGAGCAACCATAATGTAGTGACAAAGAAAACCTTAGAAAAACTAGAACTTCAAGTAATTTTAAGACAAACCCTTACCATTTTTCAAATCATTGATAAATCCACTATCAAGCCAGAAGGGATGCTAGAAGATATTATTGTCTCTATAGACTCTTGGGAAAATCCAATATATTTTATGGTATTACAAACAAAATTGGGATTAGGAGGTTATCCTTTAATTCTTAAAAGGCCTTGGTTGGCATCTATTGACACTTATATTGGATATAGAGAAAGTGACATGATCATTTCTAATGAGAAAGCTCACAAAAAGTTGACACTGTATCCCCTAACCAAGCCATTCTTAGAAGCCACATAACCAATATGGATTGAGGAAGAGGAAAATGACACATTCTATGAGGACCTAACCGAATCTGATCTTAGTGTTGATAGAACCTTGACTTTAAAAACCTAGATGAAGACAATATGATCTTCTACTTTTTGCAAAACCTATATCCCCCAAAGTTTCAAATTGAAGGAGTAAACTATTATTACGATGTTGACAATAGCAACAAAAGGAACCTAATGGAATCTAATTCAACCAACATTATATGCTTGAGAGATGTTCCCACTACATCATTGTTCAATTCATCAACCATGGTAATAGAAGTTTCCCCTTGTAAAACTCCGAACATTAATAACTAAGTCCTTTTCAATACTAAAACCTGATGAATCTCCTATAAGAGCACAACATAGTGTTTCCATGGGAATATAAGATATGATAGGCATTGGCCCAATTATTTGTAAACATCATATCTATATCAATGATGATGTAAATTCTATTAGACATCCTCAACATGAAATGAATCCATCCCTCAAGTACGTTGTAAAAAAAAAACTACAGAAACTCATAGATCTCGATTTCATCTACCCTATCTTAGACAACCAATGGGTTTCTCCACTAGTTATAGTGCCCAAAAAAGGAGGGAAATGGAGAGAGTGTGTAGATTATCATGAAATTAATAAGGAAAATAGGAAAGACCACTTTCCTCTACCATTCATTGATCAAGTACTAGATACCCTATTTGGAAAAAAACATTTTTCCTTCCTAGATGGTTTTAGTGGATATAACCAAATACAAATTGCCCGATAAAACCAAGATAAAACTACCTTCACATGCCGATGGGATACCTTTTCCTATAAAGTCTTACCTTTTGGACCATGTAATACGCCAACCACATTTCAAATAGGTCCTCAACATATTTTTAGACTTAATCCATGACAATATAGAGGTATATATCGATGAATTTATAGTTTATGGGAACACTTATGAGCTAGCATTAACCAACCTAGAAAAAGTGCTACGGTGCAAGGATATGAATTTGTCTCTCAACCATGAAAAATTCTCCATGCTAATGAATGAAGGTATAATATTAGAACACCATGTCTTAGCTACAATCATTAAAGTAGACAATGCTAAAACTTCAATCATTCAAGAGTTATTGACCCCTATAAAACAACGTGATGTTTAAATATTCCTAGGACATGTTGGCTATTATAGAAGATTCATTCCTAATTTTAGTAATATTTCTTCCCCATTATATGTCCTCCTTATAAAGGCTATTGAATTCCTATGGACTCTAGAATGTCAAATAGACTTTGACACTTTAAAATAAAATCTAATCTCAGCCCCCATACTGAAAGGACCAAATTGGAAACTCCCTTTTCATATCCATACATATGCTTCAGAGAAGGCCTTAGGTGCTATCCTAGGGAAACACGAGGATCTATA
Organism: Picea mariana; assembly: GCA_032191745.1. Taxonomy (NCBI): domain Eukaryota; kingdom Viridiplantae; phylum Streptophyta; class Pinopsida; order Pinales; family Pinaceae; genus Picea; species Picea mariana. The sequence continues at coordinate 8,905 of JASDQU010312015.1, read as the reverse complement.
AAAGTATGTTATTTACTTCATTAAAAAAATCCTTGCTGGAGCAGAATTAAATTGTATAGTTACCGCGAAGGAAATTTTTGCTGTGGTGTATGCCATTAATAAATTTGGACATTATATAACAAGTTACATCATTCTTTTCCATATTTACCATTCTGCAATTAGATATATCATGAACAATCTTTCCATTGGTGGAAGAGTAGTTAGATGTTTACTTTTTCTGCAAGATTTTCATATAACCATATTGGATGAGTCTGGTAAGAAGAATGTTGTTGCATATTTCCCGTCTCATTTGGAGAACAACCGAGAAGATGAAATGGTGGATGACACCTTCCTTGATGAGAATTTGTTTGCAATGTCTTCGTAGACTCCATGGTTCCTTGAAATTACAAACTATCTTGTCTTTGGAAAGTTTCCACAACATTTCTCTCATAAAGAGCGCCACATAATCATTAGGAATAATGCTCCATATAGTTGGGTTCAAGGATATCTATTCAAAATGGGACCTAATCATGTGCTCTATCATTGCCTCGGAGAATATGAAATCCATGATGTGCTCTATGTATGTCATGATGAACCCAATGGAGGGCACTTTGCAACCAAAATAATAACTCTTAAAATTTTACATGCAAGTTATTGTTGGCCAAATCTACACAAAGATTCCAAAGAATATGTCAACGTGTGTGATGAATGCAAGGGATGGATGTTGATGAAATGATTATGCAACCCCTAATTTCTTTGGAACCATTTGACAAATGGGGTTTATATTTTGTTGGCCCAATAAATCCTCCATAAAATCAAAAGAACTACATCCTTATTTGTAAATATTATCTTACCAAATGGGTGGAGGTTAAGTTTCTTTGGAACCATTTGACAAATGGGGTTTATATTTTGTTGGCCCAATAAATCCTCCATAAAATCAAAAGAACTACATCCTTATTTGTAAATATTATCTTACCAAATGGGTGGAGGTTAAGGCACTTCGAGATGCCAAAGAAAACAAATTTGTAGATTTCATATATGGGAGTATATTCACAAGGTTTGGAGTTCCAAGATAAAAAGTAATAGACCAAGATTCATAGTTCACTTCCAATCATATTGAGGAGTTAACTTATCAGCATAGTATCAAGCATAAGAAATTCCCCCTATCACCCACAAACAATGGAAAAGCTAAGGTTATGAATAGATAATTGGAAAATATACTCACCAAAATAGTTTAGATTCACATAAAAGATTGGGTACACAAACTAGCATAAGCAACTTGGACCTACAATACAACATGGACGACAACAACTAGTTTCACACTCTATGAGTTGGTATATGGAAAATCTATATTGGTGCCAATAGAATTTGAAATAAATACATTCAAAACAACATTAAAACTAGTATTTGATCTTTTTGTAGAACATAAAGAAAGAATTCAGAATCTCAATGCTATGGACGAGATTAAACAACAATCCCTATCTCACACAGAAATAATTCAACAATAAAGAATTCAGTGGCATGACATATTCATCAAGGTTAAACAATTTCAAGATGGAGATTGGGCTCTCCTCTATGACTCTAGATTTATAGATTTCAAAGGGAATCTCAGAACAAGATGGCTTGGGCCATATGAAATAGATCATATTTATGACAATGGCTTTGTTAGAATTATCATAATTGATGAAAATGAAACACCACTCCTCGTCAATGGGCATCACTGAAAGTTGTATGAAAACCTATTGACTAAAGAGGAATTCATTTCAAATCTACCAGTAAGAAAAGAGAACAACAATGTGATTGAAGGCATCCCTTCCTTTAATCCTAAATAATACATTCCATTCTTGTTTTTTTATTCTTTAAAAAAAAGAAAAAAGAAAAAAAATATATATATTTTTTTTCTTCTTTTCTTATGATATAAACCTGCAAACACATCATGAGACAAAGTAGGTTTGAAAACCAATTTTATTGGTAGACCCTCTATGCCAAATAATATCTTGCACTGAAAACCAATTTTATTGGTAGACCCTCTATGCCAAATAATATCTTGCAGTGAAAACCAAGTCCCATAGGTGCTGTAGGACAATGCCAACTTGAAAACGAACTTGCTGGTGAATTGTCATTGAGAAAAAGAGAAAAAAATAAAAGAAAAATATATTTTACATGCTATTTCCATCTTTGTTTTGTTCATGCAGATAATAGAGATAAGATCAAACATAGAATTTGTAGAGCAATGAAAAGATGATAGGTCACGACTCTGAGCTAGTGAACATATTAAGATCAAAGTTGTTGAAGTTGACAAACCTACATAATCCAATCCAACTCCCATCTTAGGTAACTTGGGTATATCACTATACATCTTACACATTTTCTCTTGAATTACCATTTCTAGCAGGCAGATTTAGGTAAGTGCGTGCCCTAGGCAGCCTTAGATAAGGTGTGGTTGGTTCAGAGGTAGGGATCGAAGGAACATATCTTTACTTGAAAAGCCGAAGTGTATGATGGGTGAAAAAGCGAGTTAAGGGTGGATTGGAAAGGGCGATAGAATGCATTAAAATCCACGGCCTAATCTTCCCCATCAGCCAAGGTGGTCCCACCATCGCTATCCGAGGTGCTCGTGTCACTGGTGGAGGGGGTGATGTCTGTTACTCCCTGTGCTGGGTTAGGCTTCACTATATTTAATGTTCCTCCAAATAGAATGTAGAATTTTTCCACTTTCTGAAAGCTTCAAAGTAGAGCTATAAAATCACCATTGTCAAACCTACCCTACTACCCTACATCCTTCATCAACCAATTTCCGAGGTTGGCCATGTTTTAAGTTGGGGGTAGGTGTTTTCTATCCTTCATTAATGCAAATCAGTTTGAAAATATTTTGGAAACCTTTGAGATACTGAATGGTCACTTCAGTACGAAATTTCCACCACTTCATTAGCGGGCATGCCAAATTGCACAATTGATTTAGTAGGAAAAGATTGCAATGGAAAATCCAAGCTGTGAATCATGGGCAAGGAATGCCATTAACACTAGTTTAATGTTGCTGTCATGCATTGTAATGCATGATTATGAAAAGGAATGTGTTGTTTTCCAAAATTGGTTATCGATCACCGTGAATATGTGAAAATAATGACAGAACTAATGGTACTTTTGGATGAGCAAGATTTACCAGTCCCAAGTGCATCTTGGTCGATAAGAATGCTATGGAAGATGGTATTTTGATTGATTGTGGTAGAGAAGAGATCAATAACAATGGACATCAGAGCCGATTAAGTTGTAGAGTAGAGATTGCAGAGGAAACAAACAACTCCAGAACATGACAATAGCCATTGGTGGAGTTCTAAATAGAAGGGAACCTGTAGATACTGACTTAATCTACAACACCCTCACAGAACACAAAATATTCCAGCAAGCTGGTTGGATGAATTTCTTTAATAGACTTAGTGGATATGATGATTCAGTCCCCTTAGATTTTTCTTATCACCTATGTGGAAATGCCACAAAAATATAAGGATTGTTGATAGAGGTAATTGAGGAGGAAATCACAGAGGTGAAAGGGTTGTCAAGAGTAGGATAAAAACGGTTTAAGAGAAAAACTAGTTCCCTTGATGCCAAATGAGATTTTCTGCATGTTGGAGAATCAATCAAAGACACATGGAAATGAGTAAAAAGGGACAGGCCACCAAATCTATGGGACTAGGTAGCACTTCATATCATGATGTACATTACTTTTGAGAGCCAACATAATATTGTTTTGGACTATCACTTTAAGCTCTCAGAGCATTTAAGACATTGAAATATTATCAATGTGCCCTATTATCTAATGAAATTGCCTAATAATATGGCCACATAGGTCGAGATAGGTAGAGAATCAACTACATATCACCATGGACTAATTAATCTTTTGATTGTAAATTCCCTAAGAAGAAGATGACCCTATATTATTTGGGACATGTTTATCAGTCCCTCAGGAAACTATGGAACTAGCACAGTCCACTACAGAGAAACCACAATCTGCATAACCAACACCACCATTACAAGTTGCAAGATCAGTGCCATCGTCACAAGTTACATCACGAGCCATAAATGACATCTACAAAACCAAAACCTGCAAAAACAACTAATGAAATTTCACATGATATATAACTTGTATATGCCACTACAGAAAATAGTTAGATTAAGACGTAATAGAGTAAGAAGGATTAGTAGGCCCAAGAAAAAGTTGAACCAAACACAAGTTGGAGAGACAATACATATTTCAAACTCTCCACAATAGAAGGAATCCTTTTCTCCACAAGGGGTTCCTATTATTGAGGAAAAATATCTCAGTATCCACCCTACTGAGCATACACCTATAAATGAAAGCACTAGTAGCCGCGATGCTAAGAAGGCTCCTAAGAAGATAAGAAGGTCTGGCTATTGCAATATATGGTGAGGAATTCAAACACCTACTGCAGCCATAAGCTCAGCCGAAGTCCTTATGAGACATCGATAGATAGCTCTAGGTGAAGCAACTAAATGGAAGTATTAAGCTGAAGTAAGGGGTAAGGATGTTGTTTCAGTCATCATGCATCGCCAGGTAATTTCTCATCTGGAGGAAACATTTGCATTAACTACAATTTAATTCAGTGAAAACCTAGAAACTATCATCAATGAGAACATGAAATTGACAATATACTTGCTAAAACAAGTCTAGTACACTACAAAGAAGGCTAAAGAGATTGTCAGATTAATAGATGTGTGTGAGGAAATCGTTGAACAAGTTGATGAAATGTTATCTTGTAGACCACCTACAAGGGTCTATGCATTGCATTTAAAGGGATCAGTGGCACAAATTCCAAATCAAATGTTGTGTTTCATAGATTAAAATAGATTTCCAAAACCCTTGAAAATATTGTGAATTATACTTTGACATTACCCAAAAGGAGAAATCTCCTTTGTGAGATTGATTTGCACAACTACACTCTGCAATCGAGACTCAAGTGGTCCCCAAATCCATATGTTGGAGACGTGTAGTTGAGATCCTTCATGTCTTGGATACAAAATGAGAACACCATATTTACAACTGCAAAATGCTATGAAGCTAAGGAATTGGAGGAAACATTGCAAATAAGAGGAGATATGACTAGGCCAAATGAGGTTTGGAAGAACCACATTTAGGTGATAATACATCCATCTTCCCATCTAGTGTTGGAGAAGAGACAACTGGGATTTTCAATAGAATGTAGTAAACTCATCGAAACTTCTAGGGAAGAAGTATTAACGCATGTAGAGGCAAGATGGAAAAAATTAATAGAGGAATTCTAATGAAGGGGACCACACTCATTACTAGGGATAAGATTGACTCTCTTTAGGGTTGGCCTATACATTGAAGGCCTCAAAAGGATCACCTTCAACTAAATAGGATTAAAATATAGGTTCCTCCTCTTATTGCACCCCATTCCTTATTTCAAGAAATTAGGTGAACTAGATGCTGATGTTGAGAGGGCAAGATGGTAAGAGATTGTGAGTTTTTCAAGACATCACCCTAGGGAGAAAGAGGCCTAACCCATGGGCGATGATATTACAACTATATGTGATGTTGCATAGAAAACTGGTGAAGAAAAAAAACTCTGTATGGGTAGAGGGTGATTTACTCACTCTGAATAAGTAATAGTCCAGGATCCCCAACAAGGAAAGCAGAGAATCCAATAGAAAAAAAAACAATACAAAAAAATGAGTATAGAGTCTCCAATAGAAAAACAAGAATCATCCACAACTATAGTACTAAAATCAATGTCATCAGAAGAAACAATACTCAAGACATGGTTAGTTGCAACATAAATTGAAGTGGAATAAATAGCCACAACAAAAATTTAAGTAGAAATAACAGTTGCAACAAAAATTTAAGTCAAATTAGTAGCAACAATATAAACTGAATCAACAACATCAACACAAGTAAAATAAAAAACAATAATAGAGATAGACCCAACATCAATAGAACAAGAGATAGAATCATCAACACCAGAAAAAGAAGAACTAGAGGTGAATACTAATGAATATTCTAAACATCCTTGACTCATTTTTTTCATTTTGCACGAGGTCTTGCAAATATTTAAGTTCGGGGTATGATGGGTTCATGAATTATCCCATTATATTCATTAATTGTATAACTAATGACCCCAAAGACCTTGCAATTCTTCTATTGGTTGGCTGAATATATACTAAACTATCATATTTTGTAACTAATGACAATGCGTTGATTAATATATTTCAATAGTTTATTTAGGATGCATTTCATGAGATTGTTATGTGTGAATGCTTGAGTTTTTCTGTTGTTGATGAGTATGGGTTTGTGACATGATTTTTGATGATTTATTATCTATAACTTTAACCCTTATGGATGTGGAAAAAATACTTTTTTTTTTCATTAGATTTGATCCTACTTTTAACATCTATTCGAACTTTGTCGACGAGAAGGATAAGCCAATACACACTCATTAATGTGTTGGATAAGGAAGCGATTCACTAATAAATAATTATGGAGTCAATTGATTTGACCTAGTAACCTAAGGAAAACAATATTCATCATTGTAGAGATGTGTTACATAATTCTGTTGTCCAAGGAAGAAGGGAGATGGCTATGCACTCTGCGAAAACTAATTGAAAGCAAAAAATTGAAGAGAAGACTATCACCATGAGTTCTCTAGCATGTCTTTCACGCAATATTGATAAGAAGGGTGATGACCATGCAATCCACATCAATCATTTAACATAGTAGATCAAGAGAAATACTGGTGCCATAAATCCTCCAAGTAGATATCTATTCTTACACCAAAAAGAGATCATGCGCTCTAGGATCCCATTCCTCAACAAACCACCTTAACTAATGAAGGAGGAATTGGTGATTTTTGGGGTAAAAATATTAGTTCACAGCATGAATTTACTTAATAGGGGTATAAGGCTTTTGTTGGTTGTGGAGCTTGATTATCTTCCTGATTGAGAGGTCTTTGTTTTCAGCCGTGTTTATACCCCATGAATATTGTACACCCCTCCACGCGGGGGGGGGGGTTGCAGGGGGGGATTTCCCCCCCTGCAGGGTCAAGGGGGATCATCCCCCCGGCTAGGGAGTCCAGGGGCCAGAGGGGGTTCAGGGTTGAAGCTCCCGAAGGAAAAATTGCCTTGTAAATGTATATTGTAATTTCGCAGTCAATTTGGACCGTTCATTATAAGGCTATAGATCTGACGACATAAGTTATGTTAGGGTTTTTTTTTCCCTAGAAGGAAACCTTGTTTTATGAGGGAATTGTATTGCGACTGTGTATGTGTGTGATTATTGTATTTTGAGAGAGGAGATTGTGAGAGAAATAAGAGCAATTTGCAGCAGGTGTGTTGTAGGTTGTATCCCTTCATTTGCTGGATAATAATAAAGGAAGGACCTGGCAATTTCTCTGGTGGATGTAGCCCACACTGGGTGAACCACGTATATTTGTGTCTCTATTGTATTTTTTTTATCTTCTGTGTTTTATTTCTGCATTTGTTTTATTTTATTGCTATGCAATCATGTTTTTCTAACAACTAGTATCAGAGCGAAAGGTAACTCACAGGAAAAGAGGGTTTGTGGTTCGAGTGGGAGCGATGACAGAAGATGGAAAGTTTAGGGTCGAGAAATTTAACGACCAAAACTACCAGTTATGGAAGATGCATATGGAAGATTATTTATATCATAAGGATCTATTCCTACCATTGAATGGAATAACAAAGAAGCCGAAAACCATGAAGGACGAAGAATGGGAGGTTCTTGACAGAAAGGCACTAGGAACGATATAGCTAATCCTGACAACATCGGTGGCTTTCAATATTTCAAAAGAAAAGACAATGAAGGAGATGATGGACACATTGGCTAAACTGCATGAAAAACCATCGACATCCAATAAGGTATTTCTAATGAAGCGATTATTTAATATGAAGATGTCAGAAGGTGGGTCTTTTGCAGATCATTTAAATGAATTTAATATGGTTACTAATCAGCTAAGTTCTGTAAAAGTGGACTTTGATGATGAGGTCAGGGCTCTTCTAATATTTTGGTCATTGCTAGAAAGCTAGAATGGCTTGGTCATGGCTGTGAGTAACTCTGTCTCTGGTTCAAACAATCTAAAATTTGATGATGTTGTTGGTGTTATCCTTGGAGAGGAAATGTGATGGAAAAGCACATGTGAGACATCAAGTAATGCGTTGAACATGGATAATAGGGGAAGACAAAAAGATAGAGGAAAGGGCTCAGGGAACCGTGGGAATTCTAGGAAGGGCAGATTCAAATCCAAACTGTGAAAGATAGAATGCTGGAACTGTGGGAAAAAAAGACATCTAAAAAAAGACTGTAGAGATCCAAAGAAACAAAGAGATGGACAACATGAGAAAATTCAGGAAGCAAATGGAACATGTGATGTGTTACAAGATGCTTTGATTCTTTTTGTAGATAATATTTCTGAGTCTTAGGTAGTAGATTTAGGGGCTTCATTTCATGCCACACCCCATAGAAAACATTTTCTAGATTATGTTCAAGGTGATTTTGGACAGGTTCGTTTGGGTGATGATGCACCATGCAAAATTGTTGGAATGGGAAAGGTACAAATAAAGCAAAAGAATGGAAACCAATGGTTGTTGAAAGAGGTAAGACATGTTCCAGATCTAAGGAAAATTATAATTTCAACAGGGCAGTTGACAAGTGAAGGTTGTATATCTATATTTACAAATAAGGCATGGAAGGTCACCAGATGATCACTGATGATAGCAAAAGGAGAGAAGGTAGGTACATTGTATTTATGTATTGGTACTGTTGATTCTTCTATCTCTTTAGCTTCTACAGGTTGAATACAACACTTTGGAATCATAGGCTTGGACACATGAGTGATAAGGGAATGCAGATACTTCACAAAAGGAATTTGTTGCT
>JASDQU010312014.1:0-13562 GCA_032191745.1 Picea mariana | reverse complement strand
GATGTTTGTTATGAAGACTATATGATAGTAGATGAGGACTATTGTGGTGAATATGTTTCACCGTTCACAACCATACGTTGTTGATCAAGTACTTATGTATTACTTGATGTGGTAGTGAACCAATGGATTGTAGTTATGTACTACTATGAATAGACACAGTTGTGTTCTATTCTTGTTCTAATTGCCTTGAAGACTATTAGTAAATTATTGGAGATGATGACCATTCAGATGAATGATGAACATAGATTTTCCAAACAGAAAACAGTTCATAGATTTTACTCCTCTTGTATCACTCCATGGTGAGAGTGACTTATCCAGCATCATATCTAACTACTTAGATGAAGTATGGTTTTGAGAGATGATGCAACTGATGGTGATGATGATGCTCATGATCTAGTCATGAAATAGTCTAGATGACTATATTTATGCTACCGGGTAAATGGTATATTTTGTGCTCAAGAACATTACCTATAAATACCTCTCTAGCTAGGAGGGAGTGTTAATATTATGGTAGCTACAGGAGGTATTTACCCCCACGTGTGAACCTGACGAGAATAGAAGACTCCGGGAAGCAAGAGAAACCCTAATGAATTGGCTAATAACCCTAGAAGCCTTGTCAACTCAAGAAGATAATTTATATTAGGCTATTAGCCTCCAAGAGAAGAAGTCGACCAGAATTGATAATAATATATTGAATAGACACATACCCAGAAGGAGAAGTTGGCCCCAACAAACTGGCAGGATTACTATAAATATAGGGCACCAGTTCTCATTTGTAGCATCTCAGAATTACAGTTTCCCAGTTGGTGCGCACTACAATTGCAGTCTGGTGCGCAGGTTTGGAGGAGGGTTGCAGGTGCAGCTACAACAACAGCTAGTTTCAATATTGGCTTGGATATATCTTGGCTAGGGTTTGGAACATCTGATCAGTCTTTTGTGATGCACTGTCCTTGGGGATTGATGCACTACTCTTTGTTTGGCTATCTAGGCTAGGGTTTTCTTCCGGAGGAATTCTCAGGTCAAGGTTAAGGTGCTCGGAGGGAGGCTTCGGCCTGTGGTTGGGTGACGAGGGTATTTTCAATGGTAAAATGAGCACACCATCTTATATATTCCAACAGGGGAGACCACTATAATATATTTCTTTACTCCTACGGAGTTATACTTCGTCTTGAATAATATTGCAGTGACGAAATTTCCAAATTCTTAACATGAAGAAATGTGTAGTAATTTCGCAACCAGAATGAAGAAGGCATAGTTTCACAGTAATAGATGTTGTTTGTCTTGTTTTTTGTTTCCATTCCCAGGGGTAATATATTTAGGGTTTCTACAGACAAGGGTTTTCCCTATGCTATATCTCTCTGATATACGTGTGTGGTCCAATAGTAGTACTCGACCCAATATCTCATGGAACAAACTAAGGAGGCTAAACCGTTCCCTTAGCTACAGTACCCGCCTACCCTGGTGCTAGAGAGTATATTTCTGAGTGTTGTTCTTGGTGGCACTATAACAGTGAGGCAGCCAATTGGTTTATCTATGGAGGGATCGAGGAGATCCGGGCTTATTCCTATAAATGTTTTTTTTTATGCGCTACAACTCAAAGGGGTACCAACATGGGTTACAAGGGTGGTGAACATATGTGCGCTTAAGTACCTCTTTTATTTTGCATGTGTATGACTCCCTGACCGTGGTTTATGCATGTAATGATAGATCTCTATAACTTTAAGACATCAGAATACATCTCTACCCTGAAAAACTTTAACCCACAATTTTCTGCTGAGGAAGGTGCTTTGATACCACTTGTAGTATTCCAGATATAAAATAGTATGCATAACATAAATATTTTATCATAGAAATGGAAGAAAAACAATGATATAACCAGAACAATACTAGAATAACACCAGAAATAACACCTTGATTAATGATTGCAACGTTCACATGCCTCTTTGAGGGGGAAACCTCCAACAAAGAAGAGCTCTATTAAAATAATCTCCAGGACAAGATTTCTCATACCCTCTATTCCTATTTATACTAAATCTATCTATCCAAAAGAACAATCTAAGGAAAATCCTTCTAGAAGCAGAAGATTCTACTAGGTATTCTTACATTTGACTTATTTCTCCTTATTGTTATGCCTTATTAATATTTACCTTTGTTACATGAAAATATATTATTCTATCTATGTGAGGGGTTAGGGAGGTTAGGTCCCTAACATATTTCTTGTTATTCCACACTTCTTACAAAATTCTTCGAATTCATTTCCATATAATTCTCCACCATTATATGTCCTCAACACCTTAATTCTCTTCTCTGTCTAATTCTCCACAAGAGCCTTAAAATCTTAAAATTTTTCAAATAATTAATATTTATACCCAAGGAAATAAATACATGTATTCCTCAAGAATTCATTTGTGAATGAGACATATTACACAGATTTACCTAGTTATGGAACCAACACATGTCCAAACACATCACTATGCAATAACTATAAAATCCCCTCTGTCCTTGTAGCACCAGAGGAGAATCTTACATGATTACGGTTCCCATATAATAAATGTTCACAAAAATAAAATTCCAGAGAGTAATTATCCATACATTTACTGTGTAGTACTCAAAGGCCCTTCTCTATGATATGCCCCAGTCTTTGATGCCACAACATAGTATTTTCTTTATAGATTGTCGGAGTTTTTCCTTCTAAAACTTCAATATCAGTAAAAATGGAACTATTGAACCGATCAATAATAGTGATTCCATGCATCTTATACAGAGTTTCAAACAAAAATACCTTCAACAACACCATTTATCCTCAAACCATCCTACAGGTTCTCGTTTCAAACAATGTTTTTACACCTACATTGTCCATCTTGCTTACATAAATCAAATTTTTGGCCAATCCTAGGATGTGAAGAACACCAGGGAGTGTTCTAATCTCATCATCCATGAGCTTCAACTTGAATTTTCCTTGTCCTATTATTTTGTCTATCGAGTCATCTCCTTGAAAAACGTCACCTCCATCATACTTTTCATATTCACAGAACCATTCCCTATGGGGAGTCATATGAAAGGATGCACCTAAGTCAACCAACCATGCCTTGTGATATGCATGCATACTTGAAGAATACAAGTAAACTTCCCCTCTTTAGTGCACATAGGTTTTTGCTTCTGTAGAAGGAGCCTCATCAAATCCCTTCCCTCTCGCAACGCTTTTGGATGTACATTGTTTCTTGCAATTCCCTTCTTTTCTACATCTCTAGCACACCTTTAGAAATTTTGGGGGAGATTTAGATCTTCCCATGGATTTAGATCTCCAACTTGAGAACTTATATATATATCCTTCATGAGAGCATCCTCTTGCAAATAAGGTGTTATCACATACAATTTTTTGTTTTTAGAGGGTTATGGCACTTTTGCAGCGTCTGGTGAACTTAGTGATTTCGTAGAACCCAAAAAATCCAAGTTTGGTGCCAGTTGGTGACTTATGGGGAATGAAAAAAAGTTGCAATTAGGATTAAAGTATTTCCAACTTTTGTCAAATAAAAAGGGGTTTTTATTACTAATTTGGTCTCGGGTGTTTTGCAGGGTTTTAATATTTTTTATAAAAAAAATTTTATTTGACATTTAGCCAAATATCCAAGTTTCCAAACTCATCATCAAACTCCACAGACCAAGCTCAACATACAAAACAACACAACACAAAAAAAAATTCACATCACAAGTCAACGCTCAAGACCAAGCACCAAGCCAAGGGAGGAGCCCACACAAGGCATTTTAAGTGCTCAACACGTCGAAGTATTATAGAAATGTTGGTGTATATACAAACAACAACACATTATCCTCTAGGAAATGTGGGATAATTTCCATTGGGAAAATAAAAAAAGGGTGCAACATTGTAAAACCCCAATGCCAAGTGTTGTTTTTTGTATGTCGAGGAAATCATGGGAAAACATTAAACAGTTGGCTCAATTTCCAAGCAACAATTTTTATGTCAAGTTTTCAATTGAAAGCTATGAATGAGAACTTGGTGATAGTCAAAATATCAACACATGGAATATATTTAACTTATACTGGGTATCTAGTTCATCATGAAGGTCGTTTACCTGAGTGTTGATGGAAGAGATTTGTGTTGATCGTGTAAGGGTTTGAGGTTATGAGAAGACTGGAAATGATATTTCCTTGCATGTTAAACTATACATCCAAGTTTAGAACAATGAATGGGATACATTCATAGTGGGGGACGATGGACAAAATTTTTGTAATGTTCCCTCTCATTCAATTAATTCGACTATGAATCTAATAAAATGTGTCTCAAGTATGCAAAAGTAATTTCAACAATTGTCATGGAAGATAGTTTTCCAAAGTTTGTAGAATACAAAGACTTGTGTTTTAGACAAGACAATGGAAAGACTAAAGCCATTATAGATTACACTAATGGGAGTTCCACCATGCATGAAGAACTCGAGTATTCTTTTCTATGAGGTGAAGATAAGAAGGTATGTGATGTATCTAAAAAAAGTAAGAGTGTCTCTGCATAGAACCTAAAATGATGATTGGAATATTGGACGAGAATACTCATTCAAACCTACAACTGATGACCATGTTCCTACAAACCAATGCCTACCATGGGAAATAGTTTGACTAAATGAAGGGAATATATGGAATACATATCATACAAAATTGATCATGAATGATGGAATGGTAAATAGCCTTTTCTTTTTCAGACCTTTTTGGAAATAGGTGCAAAATTTCAAGGGACGCTAAGGGCACTTTGGTACATCTTTGATTGAAAAATTCGATGATGAATTTCTATCACCAACAATATTTCAACTGGGACAATGTTGTCTCACAGAGTGATTTAAGAAATAAAAATATGTTGTTCTCGAGAAGAAAAGGGCTAAATTCACCAATGTCTAGACAAATAGAAATTTTTGTGGCCTTGAGTTTTGTTTTTTTTAAATTCCTTTTCAGTATTCTCTATATTTCACAGGAAGGGTGGGATTAGAATTGTAATACCCTTACATATTATAGAGTGGTCAAATAGTTGAATAAAAATGAAACAAATATTTCACAGCGTAAGCTTGCTGCGAAAGTGTTGTATCTCACAGTCTCACAATGAGCTCACTGTGAAAGTGTGACAGAATTCCAAATCAACATATAAGTGGACCTCCAACCTCCTCCAGCTGTGCTAGGTGATCCAAGATGACTCCATAGTTAGATTACTTAGTATTTTTGTTCTAGATATTTGAATTTTCAAAAGAACTATCATGCATTTAATGTATTCAAAACCGACTCCTATATTTTAGAAAACATTTTTCAATCAGTTGCTATATTTATTGTAACTATTTCTAGAAGTTAGAGGTTAGTTTACAGGTGTCATTTTGTTTTGTAACAGATTACTATTTTGGGCTAAGTCTATAAATTTCGAGTGTCTAGTGCATAAGGTAATACTAGTCTATATAGGGTTAGGAAGGAGACTTGTAGAAGGTTTAGTTGAGAGTCATGAGAAGGACCTTAGCAAGAAGAAAATATATGTGCTCAACTATAAGCCTGAGGGCATGTTATTGTTAATGCATTTATGCAATTGAAGATTCATGAATGATGTTTATCATATGTTGTGTTTATTTGTTATCATTTTACCTTATCTTCTTTCTTGAATAGAGTGTAGTCTTTGAGGATCATATTTTCCCTTGATTGATGGATTCATGAGAAATAGAGGATCTGTTGTAACTTTCCTATTAGTAATTGTTTATTGTTCATGCACTCTTTAATATGTTTGCAGAAAGGATCTATGTATGATGGATATCCAACCTTTTGTTATATCCTCCATTCTTCTAACCACCATTGCATAAGCCTTTGTCTAGTAGGTAGCTTGATTTCCTTTGATCTGGAAGATGTTATGACTCCGTTGAGCACTCAACACACCCTAAAAAGTCTACGTAAAATTTCACTTTTTGTGTACCACTTGATCTTTTGGCATTGTTTGATATGAAAAATGTGTCCTTTGCTTATCATTTTTTATTCTCATTAATTCTTTAAAAGCTTTCTTGGACATGTGAAAAAATCATTAACTTAAAAGACTAATATCTAAATTAGAGAAATAGTAGTCAAAGTTTTCCCGGACGTGCTTAAGGAATTAAACATCGGAAAGGATTAAGTGTGAAAGAAAATGCTAGAGAGAACCAAAGTTGTCGAGGCCCAATCTTCGTCGGTGTCGGCGAATGGACATTTGCTTTCGTGAAAGAAATTCACCAAGGATATCACTGATGACTGGTTCTCTAGGCATTGATGAAAGGTTGAAAGAATAAGAATTGAATGAAAATGAAATAATAATCGTCGATCGCCAACTTCCAAAACATTTTTAGTATCAGGAGATTCAAAGGACGATAACCCATAAAGAAACTGCACGCTAGTTTTATTCTCGAAGGCAGATCCCCGATACTCTCTCGGCATCGAAAATCGCAGTGTCAAGCTCAATTTAGTGCGTTCGACTTAAACAAAGTGCTGAGTCCGACTGTTACCCATAAGTTAATATCCTGATCATTAGTGCCCTATATCCTGAGTCAGTGGCTTCGCGTTGATACCGTACAATGAACTCAATCAGCGTCGAACATTTTCCTCAGGAGGATACCGAATGAAATGTGCATAAAAATATCGTCAATTCCCGATCTACCCACTAATAAGATCACACGATGGGACGTTTTAGCTCTGAGATATGATAGATACAATGCATTTAAAGTTTAATTAATTCTAGAATATCGCACTAGTTTATAACTCATGCACGAATAAAAGGATCGTTTGAACTTGCCGATATAGTGCATTTCCCTCCCACGCCTCTACCGTCAACCCACGTAGAATTTATTTTCAGAGATTCGGCAGTATATTGTTTTGAATTTCCCCCATTACTCATATTAACTGTTTGATATGACTGGTAGGATATCTCATGTTATATTCTCCAAGTCATTGAAAACAGGGTTATTTTGTGCGCGAAGGAATCTAGATCATCCAGAGGAGCGAGACGAGTAGTCTGGGGATAACTTCCAAGGTCCAGTGAGTATAAAAATAACAATTTAGCAAGTGTTACAAGTATGCACTGGTCTATGGATGTTTTATGCTTCATTTCATACGTTTTATCCAATGTCACTCTGTACACCTATCTAAAGATTGTTTTCAGTTGCAGGAACAATGCCTCCGAAGAAGCCCACCACCAGGAAATCTCTAAGAGAACCAAAGCTACAAGAACTAGAGGTGGGAGAAGGTTCCTCCCCAGCGGTGGCAAGACAATTGAATTCTCTCCATAACCGATGCCCGTCATCAAAACTGCCACAAAGAAAGCTTTCATTCAACCCCCGACATTTGGAGACACAGAGGCGAACATTGGGACCAAGACAATATTCCCACACTGGGAAGAAATTTTCAAGAATATTATTCAGGAAGAACTCCCCAAATATACCCCACACAATGATCCTGATACGAGAAGACTCGACGATGAAGTCCTCCTAAATGTTCGAAAGGTGTACCTACACATGGTGGGGAGCAGGACTCCGGTATTTCCCTGCATTGAAATCTTGAAATGGCTTATTGATCACACTAACACACAAAAATGTTTGATTAACGAAAAAAATGGTGGGTGTGTCAGGGTTTTCCTTCTAGTATAAGTGAATAATTATTACAAGCTCAGAGAGCTGGAAGAGCAGTTGAATACTGATTTTGTTTTGAGCTTCTATGAGAAACATGACACCAATAAGGTGATGGCTTCCTGGTGGAGAGAGGATAAAACTTTCACCAATCAAACCTCCGACTGGTACCCAACGACCAACCTTAGAGAGACTTACATCTACCTAATGGCCCTCTTCTGCAGATTGCATGGGGAAAAATACTGCTCCATGTTTTCAAAATATTGGATGCCTCTAACGTATACCATAGCCATTTCTGGAATAGTTTTTAACTGGGGTGCAATCATCTCCAAACAGTTGAGCACCTGCATTTGGAAAGCTCAGACGTCGAAAGAAGGAGAAACCCCATCCTTTTACATGACATCTTATCTTTTGGACGTCGTCTACGCCAGAAACGATTTCATTGGAATGAACTTAAGTTGGCATACCTAAGATCTCTCAGTCCATGTTTATTTCAGCATCTTGTGGGAGAACAGGTACAAGAAATCCTACTCTCTCATCTGCGACCATTTTATCGCACACATTCATTTTTTGTTGTTCAATAAAGAATTCCCAAGGCTATTGGATGCAGCCAAAAAGATTATATCGAAGGTTTTCCACTAGTATCTGGATGAGTGTGATACCTACATTAGGGTTTTTGGCACCACCGAAGCACCTCATCTGCTGCCTGTATATGTCCCTGATTGACTAATAGTAGGGGAAATCTATTATCAGAGCATCCTGCAAGATTACAATGCTACTTTGGTAAAGGACAAGAAGCGAGCTTTCATACCCTGTGGGTTCCATATTGGTTTCTACATGGTAAAGGGCACCACAGAGGCCAAGCAAGAAGGGTTAAGCCAATTGGAGTTTTAATTCCAGAATTTCCATTTTCACAAACACGACCCCAATGGCATGTTCCTGAAGCACGTTCACTAGGTATCATATTGTTGGCCATATGCCCACGACAGGTTTGAGGATGAAATATTCACCGAAAATTCTTAAGATTGGGAAGAGGTGATGACGAGGATGGCTAACCCCAAGGAAACCAAATTCAAGGCTATGAGTTGGGATGAGAAATAAATAGTCCTGGAACAAACAATTTAGGAGACCATCAAGACAAGAGAATAAATGATATCAGTTAGAGCAGTGGGATCTCCCCAGGGAACCACTGAAATGGAAGAGATTGCCCAGGCAGCCCCGGTACAAGCTATGAATTTCTCTGAATTTCAAGATATACAAGGTATGGGGGAATCATGTATCAATAGGCCCAATTGTTAATGAATTAGATGCAACATAACCTGAAGCTCATCATAGTGCCAAATCTTCTGATCGAAATCCCAGAAGAAATCCCAACAGGGGCAAGCAGCCTTGATTCCATAAACCCTGGTAATGACAACGGGTCAAATAACCTTGATTCCACAAGGCCACTAGTCGGATCACCGACAGGTGCGATGATTCAACCAGAGGTGGGTTGAGTATCAGTGGAATTAGGTGCACCTATTCCTTTGAGAGAATTTATAAATATATATAACGATGATGAGAGCCCGGAGACATCTCTCGGGACCCCTGTGTAGATCCAAGAAGAAAAGGGACCTGAGAAAGTTTCTTCACCTGATCTCAGGGTTTGAACCCAAGAGGTCCTAGGGAAGGAAATAGAAACAAAAAATGTTCCTGACACAAAGAGGCCTAATCCACTGGAGACCCGAGCAAATAATCTGAAAGACAAGGAAGAACCGGATGAGTGAAAGGAAGGATCCCCACAAAAGGAAATCGACGTTCCAAATATCGATCGACAAGTAAGTATCGAGTCTTTTCCTGACGTCTCTATTTAGATTGATACTCAGATCCCCAATAAGCATGCAGAGGCTAGGCCCTCGGAGTGTGGTGAGAGAGTTCAAGAACATGCTCTGGAACAAGTATATACCGCTGGAAATCTGGGAAACACGCTCACATGGGGTGATCAACAGATTTTTGAACCGGTGACGAGGTGGACTATATCTATGTGATATCCTACAACCAAAAGAAGAGGGCCATTGTCCAACTAACCATGAAGAAAAGGAGAATCATGTTTGATCTCTCCGTCCTCATCACCACAGAGGAGGATTTGTTAAACATAGTAAATTCGAGAACATCTGAGCTCATCGGCACGGAGAGGGCGATTTCAGATGCCACCTTAGACAAATCTAAACAGGATGAAAAAGAGTTGGACGCTTCCCTGAAGGAGCTATAACATTTGTGCCACCTGGCTGAATACTATCAGGGCACCACTTAGACCACGGTTTATTTGAGAAGCAAGTTTGAAGCGGATTACAATAGGTTTACACATGAGTGACACATGTTCACTATGAATATAGTCGATCTCTAGGAAGACACTCTCATGACACTCACAAGATGCAAGGATATGGAGCGGTGGCATGAAAGGGCGCAACAAGCCATATAAAGACTCGAATACATCGATGCATTCTAGCAGGGTTGAGATAAAGAAGAAAATGACATCTGGATGTTGGGAAAAAGAAGTCTTGATCATATGAAGCGATTGACCGAGTATTGGTCTAAGATGTCTCAGGAACCACACAGATAAATTCAAAAGAAATGGGAAAAATGCAAGAAACATTGGGGTAAAATCAACAAAGAAAATAAGGATATAGGACTCCCTGAATTTGGAGACCCCGACAACTTCATCGACTTATGTGACATAGTCAGATCGCATGCCAAGCAGGATTCACTATGGGCCAAAGAGCTAGCCAAGGTGACTGATACGTCGCCAGGACAAGTGCAAAGATTTGTGGAGCATCTGATCAAGGATACAACAATTAAACACCAATCTAGTGAAGTACCGAGAACATGCGGTGGAGATCAGAGGATTCTACACGGCTCTGATGGAGCAACACAGTTTTCCATGGGCCCAAACTTGCGAGGATCTATTTATCAGTTGGTCAGAGTATGAGGAAAGTCACCCTTTCAAGTGATATCTCAAGTTGACTATTAAAGAAACTGTTAGAAGAGGATTCCATGTGGAGAATTATTTTTTGTTCACAGTACAGTTAGTCGTTATTTTGAGTTGGATTTTATGTTATAATTAAGAACATCGACCAATTAGTTAGGGGTCGATGGTTGTTGCAATTTTTTTTTCTTTTTGGTTGTTAAGAATTATTTTGAAGCTCCCTTTGAATTGAGAAGTCCTTATGGACCAGAGACAAGTTATTTTCATCAACTGCATGTGTGATTGGATGTGGAGAAGAACTATTTCCTATCTTGTTTCATGAATGATATTGTAATGAGTAAGAGCAATTAATTCTGTTGTCAAGTTATCTGGTGCAATGTTTTGTTGTTCTTTGCTTTAATGATGAAGATGAATCATTGTGTTATTATGTGAGGAATGATTAAGGTAGATGAATTATTTTTCTTGCCATTATCTTATTGCATATGTGTTTTCTTTTTGGTAATTAGTATCTCAGACAATAATTGGTTGCTCACATGGTTAATGTATTAGTACTAGGCCTGTGGTGTAAAATTGTTGTCTGCATGCTTGAGAAGCGGGTTATCCCAAGTTCAGCCTCTTCCCCTTAGTTAATATTAATTTTATTTTGTTGCCAAGTTGGTTTATACCAGCTTACATCTCACATCAGTCTCACCCAAGAGAAAATACCAAAAAGAGGTAGTCCAAACTAAAGGAAGAACCTTCACAAGAAAACATAAATCCCATTGATAATTTGGACAGATCACAATATCTAGAGAACCATTCCACTATTAAATGCTGCAGAGTCTAATTGGGCCTCAGTGGTAGGTTTGGTTCCTACTGTTGAATCAAGGGATTTAAGACCCATCTACAGACTCCATCTCTAATGGAGTGCCTCTGTAGACAATATGCTACCCTCTTTCTTGTTCTTTCTTGTTGATCCACCAATATTTAACCTAATTTAATTATTCAAATTCTGATGGGTATTAGGATTACACCAACAGTAGTCTAGGTGTGAATTCTAGTGCTAACATTTTTGGTGCTGGTGCCGGGGACGAAGTTGAATATTTTCCCTTGTACAAATGACAAAGCTTATGACCAAACTTGATGGTGAACAGGCACTAGTGACACAAAAAATACTACATCATTCACCTAGCGACTCTGATCATGATTCAATCAAATTTGAAGACTCCAATGGAGAATGAGATCATTTGATAGAGATATGGAAGGACAAAGTGGGAATCCAAAGTACTTAATCCTTTGTTTTCTCCAGGTTGTACTTTTATGTTTAATCAATATCTTCTTGTCCTTTCTTGAGTTTTTCAAAATAAAATTTCTTTACTTGTTGCATTCAAATGAAGACCATTTATCTACATTTGTATATCCTTCTTTAAAAACAGTAGACATACCTTCTTCTTGTACAACTGATATTGACCAAGACCTTTTTCCTAAATCATATGATGTTCATAATCACCCTTGTGAGAAAAATGAAACCAAATCTGATCTTGTATCTTCTGTCCTTAATCCCGCACCTTCCAATATTTGAGAGAGATACAAACCCTTAATATTTCCTTCTATCCTTCATGATTTTCCACCAAAACATTACAAACACCTTCCAAGATTTGATGGAGAGCTTGATAAAATTTCTACTAAAAATTACATAGAGACTTTTGAGCATTTTACAGACCTTTTTGAGATAGAACATGATGATCTTTTTATGAGAATTTTTTCTCAATCATTACAAGGAAATGCCAAAAAATGGTTTAGACATTTGCAGCCAGAGTCAATAAGTTGATGGGATGAATTGAGGGAATCCTTCCGTAGATTTTTGGGTGAGAGGAAACCATAGGATATACTCCTTTCATATTTTTATTCCATGAGGAGAATGAAATATGAAACCATATCACTTTCAGTAGGATATTTTCTAGTCTTTACTATAAAATTCCCAAAGAGATCCATCCACCTGAAGGTACTGACAAGCTATACTGTGCAACATCTTTCCATCCATACTTGATTTTTCTTCTCTTGGAAGGGATGCTTGTCACTTTGCAACAAATGTTTATTGATGGACAACATATTGATGACAATCTCATAGCACGTGAAAAAATTCCAGATCAAGTTGAGGATGGGGGATTGGTGGAAGACATAGTTGAGAGTGAGTATGAACAAAAATAAGTTGATTTGAAACTAAATTTATTTCATTATGAGGTTAGTATCACAATAGATTATGATGAGATATTTGACTCACCAGTTGTTTTTCCAAATCTCCTTGTTGTTGATAGTCAAGAGTTTTCTGATTTACCTATCTATGATGAGTATGAGGATGACCATGATATTGATCTTATAAAACAATCGGTTGTAGTTTTTGTATTAGAAAATTGTTCCTTTCAGAAAATTAATGATATCTTGCAACCCTCATATTATAATTTCAGAATTGCAAATGGAGAAAGTCATGAACCTACTGGAGGTGATTCTTTTCCCTTGTGCTTTGCTTCATTTGAGTTACTTAGTGTTGAAAAGTCAACAAGAAACATGTGTCTAATTTACTTTTCCCTTAAATAAATTGGACAATAAATATTAATCTATTATTTCATTCATAACTGAGTGAGTTGGATTTGTAACAGAACTATAAGTGTAGTTAAGTGAGTTAAGATCAATTGTACTAGTTATAACTAAACTTGCACTAGTGAGAGTTCAGTAAATCAGTGCAACTGAAGATTCACCACAGTTAACTACATGCATGTCAGATGCAGTGGAGACCCAGTTGTGATAATAGGTGAAAGGGACAAATTGGCTATCAGTTCTGATTTGATCACACATGCAGTGGATATGCTTATGAGGACATGCAAACTAGGCTATTGTAATTCAGTTGTGAGAATTCTAATTGCAAGGATTTGTGCAGAGGAGGCAAGCTGTCTGGACATAGGAATTGGCACATGTATTTGATGATTTGT
>JASDQU010312013.1:10468-20910 GCA_032191745.1 Picea mariana | reverse complement strand
GTTATGAAAGTTTTCCAAGACCACATTATAGATCCTTTTCCTTTATTAATTAAGAAAAAAGATTTTGTGGAAATCAACTATCCTAGACTTACATAAAACACAGAGCAACATGTAAAGGAGGAGCTTAGTGGGCAGTTTATCTCTTGTCCAAAACCTGTAATTGAGCATGTATCACTTGGTATCAGCCAGCCTGCATCAGTTCTCCACCCACCTCTGCACTTTGAGAACATCACACGACGGGTAAGCTGCAATAAAGGACAGGAGTTAATTTCTTACTAGTTGATCTCCCATGATTATAAATTTTGTGACCCTGTGGGATCATATATGGATTTGTGTTTTCCAAAAGCATGGGAGCCTGCAGATTTATTCACATTATGATCATTTGGGGGTATAGTCAGTGTTCCAAGCCATGTCCTCGTTTTGCTGTCATACTTCCTTATCCTTTTGTGGATTATCTGCAGTAAAGAGAAGGATCATATTATCAGACAGTCTGGGTGGCTATGGTGGAAGTTTGCTTTCACCTAGTGCTTTGTAAAAATCAATTAGCTTAAGTTTTTGTACATAAATAAACTCTATCAGGAGCATGTGTGTTTGCTTTATGTTTGTAAGTAGAATAGTGTGCGGGTAGGCATGGATTCTTCAGCAGGATGTTTTTGAGCATGACTCCATAGCCCAATGCAGAAGGTGACTAGAACTACTTGTTCTTGGCAGTTCGCAGGGAGCATGCCATCCCCTATGGAATCGGATGTTATCGCATATAGTTGTCAAGGGAAGAAGGTTGTCCAAGTTCGTGGTTTGCACAGGAAGCGTCCGAGTGCATCTTTCATAGTAGCTCATTTTCGGGCTTAAAATACTAATAGACGGACTCAATTTTGTATCGGTGGAGATCCCCTGTGAGGATCATATTAGCAGCCCCCGGGTATTTAGAGTTTTAGAATTGCACGAAGTATAGTTCCATGAAAAGAGCCGAAGCATGAAGCGAGATGAGCCATTGATCTTGATGGGAGCACGTGGCGTCTGATCCAAGTGTTCAAGAAAATAAGATTCGGGATTTTTGAAGTAGGAAGTGTGTAAAAGTCCCGAAGTCCCGAAGTAGATCTCGGCCATCCGAATCCAGATTGCCACACGTCATCATATCTATCACTCAGGGAGTTTTACTTCGGGAGTTTTGAAACGAGAAATGCACCAAGTTCCTGAAGTGCCTTTGGATATAAGCACCAAGTTATGGACCGAGGTCACATGCAAAATGGAGAGATGGAGAGAAGCTGCGCCAAAGGCTGAAAACACCCGTATTGGTCACAAATGAAGATCTTCATGGCCTCGAGGCATCGAGATTGACTCGAAGAAGTCCTGGGCATCTCCTGGAACATTCATGGGTGTCAGGCCTCATCTCGATCTCGATGAAGGTAGTTAATGGAAATGGGGGCGGTGGTTGAGACCTCGTCTCACCCCATAAATGGAAAATAGGATGAGGACGACCGTGAGTACAGATTGGCAATCTGAACCTTCTAGACAAATTTTCCTGCAAAATACATAACTGAGGCGAGCTTGCGTCTAACATGAGAAGGCATGCACAGTCTAACAGAACAGGCATCGATTGAAAACTTTAAATGTAGTGGTTCGATCATGCTCCTGGTAGTTGCAGCAGTTTTGAGTATCTATGCTCAGTTTTGATATTTTTTTATGGTTGATGGTTGAGCTAGGCTCCCACATTATAAAGCTTTGATGAAATCTCTGGTTATCTGTTATGTAATAGGATTTGAGATTTCCTATTTAATATAACTCAACTTCTTTCCATCTCTCTGTAAAAGTTGTGTTAGAACACTCGGGGATGGAGGATCCAATCGAGGGTCGTATGTTGTTGTTATGAAGGTTTGATTTCAGCAGTATTGTGACCAATTTTAATCAGTTTGTTTTGTTATCTTTTTCCCTCTCACACTGAAGAGCTTGGGCATGGATGATCCAGTCGAATTGTTGTATGTTTGATCATTGTGTTGTTATGACTACGTTGCTTAAATATACTTCAGTGTCTGAAACTTTGAATCCAAGAGGATCTTGTGTTTGAGTTTTTCCTCCTTAGGCTGCTGGAAGACCTGATGTCCATAGCAAACCTCTACATTCTCCTCATCAAGTCTTCCTTCTAATCACCTTTAATCCAACTTACTAATTGAATTTGATCAAKACCTCACTTTCTTGTGCATACCCGTCCATTTTTCTAAGTTAAAGCGATATCATCTTGAGTCTGCACCCATTTGACCTCTTTAAAATGATTTGTGACATACAAATTAATGGGTATTGGGATTACTCTCTCTGCAATCGGAGGGTGACTTCTAGTGCTAACAATAAGGTTAGCAATTGTTGGCACTCTAGAAGGTGAAGCAGCCCATGCATGAACTATTTCCAATACTATGGATTGAATGGACACTGGGAGGCCAAATGTTGGAGGCTTCACCTAGAACTTGATCCCAAGAACCGAACAACCAAGAAGAAGTATTGGAGATTCAAGGTCAAGGGGAAAGAGGCATTGCTTGCACTTGCAACCCAAGGAGTAGTGGTTTTCCAATGACCTATTGCAATAGGGAATTCCATCTCTAACCATAAGATGAACAATAGGGTTATGCCTAAGGCAACCCCTATTCATATCTTATCTACCATATTGCAATGAAGGCACCCTTTCTTAGAGATTTGCTAGAGGATGCTTGAAGGCATACAAAAAGAATATTGAAGGGATTTGAAGCTTTTGGGGACCAAAATATTGCAAATGGGGAGGTGTGATCTAAATTGGATCCTCATCAATTTATTTTTGTAAAATTTGTAAGCATTTAATTGTTTTTGGGGGGAAAAGTTGAGAAAGTGTTAAAACTTCCCTTGGAAGTTGAAATGAACCATTGTGATGGTGTGCCTTCCAAGGTTTCCCAATAAAAATGAATGCCGTGATGAAGAAGAACATTCAATGGAATAGAGAGGAGAAAATGAACAAGGGAAATAGAAAAGATGAGAGCTCAAGGAAGTTGTTTGCTTGATGATTGGAGGAGAAGAAGACATTGAGTATTTCCCATGATGAGCAAAAATTGTTGTTGAGCCATGTCGATCTACAAATTTCCTACCAGTGAGTAACAATACACTAAATTTGTGTACATATTGTAAAGTATTTCCCACTTAATAAAAATCCCCTAGAACCTAGTTTTCCCATTTGGAATTCCAACGTCGAAAGAATATGTGTTGTCTCATGGTGTTAATGGATGTGTATACTTGATGTAGTTTTGGTTTAAATAACTTATTGCATTCTATGTAAACCACACGAGCTATAACAAAGCTACTCTATAATCCCAACTCTACTCTTGGTTTAAATGATTGCTTGAGTGTTGGAATTGGTTGAGTGTATTATTGGTTCATTGTTTAACCACATTCTACAACCAATATTGTAATTGCTTCTTGCTAAGTGTTTATTATTTTGTGGTGGGTTTGTATGAGTACATATCATTTTAGTTAGTTCCATTACGGTACACCACAACATTGTTGTATTCAACCATGATTCATTTATTTGATCACTAGAGTATAGCTACAACATTGCCACATATATTCCATTCGATGTGTGGAGAGAACTTGTAGCTTGAGAATAGTTTCAGAGAGACTCCATTGAGCAAAGGTATGTCTATTGAAGAAAACAATCGAGTAGTGAACCAAATATGAAACAGAGCCATTATTTTTTATGCATGTTGGTGATTAGCAACATATAACATTAGTTGTTTATGTAGWGATTTATGTTCATGAGACGAATGAGCCATACACATACCATTTATGGATCATATGGTATTAGAGCAGGTTCATCAAAGACCTTGAAGCAACTACCATGAAAAAATCCTTGGAGAGGGAGATGCTAGAAGAGTTGAGATACTTCAACAGGTAGATACTAGAAGAAGGTTAGTATTTGAGACAAAAAGCGAATGAGTTGGAAAAATAACTTCCCAAGTGCCAAGACTCCTTTACTACCACGAAGGGAGAATTAGACAAGAGAATATTGTAGCTCTTGAAATTGGGGGATCAATTCACTCAACTAGATAATTGGAAAGAAGAGAGGGTCACCAAAGTTATTGCTCAACTATACTAAGATTTGGAAACGAAGGAAGAGGCCTTGAAGAAACTACAAGCAATTTTCCAAGATTTCAAGCAAGCCCCTTCCATTTCCATTGCAGAACCTAGAACCATGATGGAATCAAGCATTGTAAACTCACCTTCCAAGACGCTTCCTTAAGAGACCTTCAGTGATTTTGAAAAGAACAGTAAGTGCATTGATTCTAAGCTCATGAGGTAAATGGGATATGATTGCCAAGGATTGTAAAAGAAGGCCAATGGATTCTAATCCCCGTTGTATCTCAACAGAGGCATAAGCATAAAGGCCTAGGATTCAATGTACAAGAGCTCATCACAAGTTCATCTCAAACCACCTTCATCAAGGCTAGAGGAATCCAAAAATAATCTTTCCATGGAGGAAAAGGAAACTGGAAAAGGAGTGTGCAATAACCCACTCAAATATTATTGTAGAGGCTTGGAAGAGGGCATCAAAGAGATGATTTCACCATCCATATTTGCTCCAACTCTTGGAGGACCAAACAAACAAGATGGAAAATATCATCACAAACAAAAAAGGTATTCCATAGTATATTTGGTTTGTTTTTTTTGCAAGAAAAGGGGTCATAAGGATGGGAATTGTTGGCACTCTAGAAGGTGAAGAAACCCATGCATGAACTAATGTGAGTATTGCAGATTGAATGGACACTGGGAGGCCAAATGTTGGAGGCTTCACCCAAAAGTCCATCCCAAGAAATGAATAGCCAAGAATAAATATTAGATAATCAAGGTCAAGGGGAAAGAGGAGCATTTTGCACTTGCAACCCAAGGAGAAATGGTTTTCCAATGACCTATTACAATAGAGAATTCCATCTCTAGCTATGAGATGGAAAATAGGCTTATTCCCAAGGAAAACCCTATTTATCTCTTGGGCTAGTCCATTCTTGATTTGTTCTTGCTCAAACCCATGCCCATGCCCTAAAATGGAAGTTCTTGGTTTTCAAATCTAAAAGTAGATTTGGATACCCATTGGGGAGATGACCATGGGGCATCGATTGCAACCGATTCCAAGTTGTTCTTGTGTCATTCTTGGTTAATCTTGCACCTAGGCCCAAAAATGAATGCCCTTGATTTTCAATTCTAAAAGTAAATTTGGATACTCGTTGGGGAGATGAGCATGGAGCCTTGATAGAGGGTAATTCTGGGTTGTTCTTGGTCAAACCTATGCTAAGGCCCAAAAATGGAGGTTCTCGATTTTTAAATCTAAAAGTAGATTAGGATAACCATTGGGAAGATGATTACAAGGCCTCGATCATGTGGGTTTTGAGTTGATTTTTGGCCTCTTTTGGTCAATCTTGCATCAATGTCCAAAAATGGAATTTCTTAGTTTTTAAATCTAATAGTAGATTTGGATACACATTGTGGATATGAGCATGGGGCCCAAATGTCGCTCTGAAAGTTGTTTTCTAGTGAAGGCCAAAGGCCTGCCATCTTGCATGAGGATGGCCCCAATTCCTTTCCTTGAAGCATCACATTCCAATGCGAATGTCTCTGTGAAGTATGGAAGTGCTATGATAGGGGTCAAGAACATAGAATATTTCAAGGCCTGAAAGGCATGATCCACAACTGAATTCCAAGTGAAAGAATTTTTTTTAAGGAGAGAAGTGAGAGTAGTTGAAATTTTTTCATAATTCTGAACAAACTTCCTATAATAGCCCGTTAAACCCAGAGAACCACGCAAGCTCTTAATATTTTTTGGGTAAGGCCAATTCTGCATAGATTCAATTTTCTTAAGACCCACTTAGACACTGTCCTTCCCGACAACATGACCTAGGTATTCCACTTATGAGGCACCAAAGGCACATTTAGAGTGTTTGAGGAAAAGTTGGTGCTTAGAGAGTAGATGGAGAACTTGATTCACATGGGAGATATGGGATGGCCAAGTTTGACTATAAATGAGAATATCATCGAAGAAAACTAATACAAAATGATGGAGAAAAGGATGAAATACATGATTCATAAGACTTTGGAAAGTGGAAGGAGCATTACACAATCCAAAGGGCATTACCAATAATTCATAATGACCCTCATGAGTGTGAAATGTAGTCTTGTGAATGTCTTCTTCTTTCATACAAAATTGGTGGTAGCCAGAACGTAGATCCAATTTGGTGAAGTACTGAGAACCACTCAATTCATCCAAGAGGTCATCAATGACAAAAATGGGGAATTTTTCTTTGGTTGCAAGTTTGTTGAGGGCACAAAAATTAGAACACATGAGCCAAGTACCTTCTTTCTTGAGTACCATGACCACAGGGGAAGAATAGGGGCTAGTACTGGGACGAATAACACCTTCTTCTAGCAATTCATGAACAATTTTCGTAATTTATTTCTTCTAGAAAAATGGATGACGATAAGGACCAACATGGGGAGGAAGATTGCCTGGGATGAGAGGGATGGAATGATCATGGACTCCATGGGAAGGGGGAAGTTCTTTGGGAGTGGTAAAAAAAAATTGGTGGTGGGAGAGGATGTTGGGATGCACATAAGGTGTCTCAAGAACATGAATGGAGTGGAGTTGGGATATAATGCCCGAATGAACTTTTTTTAGGAGCTTTTCCATGTGATGGGAACTGATGATCTCAGGGAAGCTTGTTGTGATGCCTTGGAACTTATATTATTGTCCCTCTTGTTGGAATTGCATGGTTAATTCCTTAAAATCCATGAGAATGGGGCCTAGAGTGCATAACCATTCGACACCAAGAACAATGTCACAACCACCTATGTCTATAGAAAACATATGGGATTTTAGGTGATACTGACCAATTTGGAGTCACACATTTTCACATCGTCCCCCACATTTCATGGAACCACCATTGATAATCATGATTTGAAAATTATTKACGACACASATGTAACAATTGACTTCTTGGGAAATGCGATGATGAATAAAATTATGGGTGCTACCACTGTCCACAAGGATGATGACTTTCCTATTTTTGATGTAACCATTTGATTTGAGAGTCTGGGGAGTAGAGAAGYCAATGAGGGCATTGAGTRAAATCAACAGGTCAACGTCTAGTGGATCAGAGGGTGGGGTTAGATTAGATGGCAGTGGTAGTTTCTCCACAGGCGGAACAACAACATCTTCTTCAGAAAGATCCTCAGTCATAGTCATAAAAAGATTTTGTTCCTGATACTTGTGCCTGGGAAAATATTTGTCATCACAATTATAACAAAGACCCTTGAGTTGACGTTCATCCATTTCATCCCAGGTTAATTTTTGGATCTTGAGGGGAGTTGCAAAAGGGGCATAATTGGTGGGTTTAGGGCGAGGAGGAAAGGAAGGTTTGCGGGTCTAGGAGGATACAATCTGTTGTTCTTCCTCAGCTCGTTGAGTAGTTTCCAACCAAGTTTGGGGGCATGCCATGAGAACATGGGCATGAATTTCATCTTTGAGGCCACTGATAAATCATTCCCTAAAGAAAGCATCCGACATGCTCTCTGTTCTGAAATCCAAGTGCTCAAATGGGACAATAAATTCTTCCATTGTCCCAGTGATCCGAAAAAGATCTTTTAATGACTGTGGTTGAGTTTTTAATTGCATGTGTTTATTAACCATTTATGAAGTTGAATGAAAGAGGAAGGATTTAATGAAGAAGCATAGTAGCCATAAGACAATATACAGATCTGAACTGAAGCAATAAGAACAACAAACCATAACAAGATAAGTGATAATGGAGTTCGGCACAAAATAACCTACGTCTCCGGGCCTTTGTCTCAGTGGGGGAGGCTTCTTTATTAATTCTTCAATGCTTTGCAAAGTACAAAAAAAGTACATCAAATGGATCTCATACTGGTCTCACTGTGTTCTGTTCGACCTCAGAAATCCAACACAACTGGTGGCACTGAAAAAGACTGAGTATAGCTCCCAGAAATGGTCTCCAAAGTTCTCCTAGTTCACTGGTTTTCTCTACATAAATAACATTGTTCTGCTTTAATTTGCATCAATTCAACCTCTTGGTCTAGTGGTAAATCTTTTGGTTAAATAATATGAGGTTGTGAGATCAAATCCCAACAACCCATGATTTCTTGGCTTGAAATCTGCAAAATATACCATAATTTATGGCATGAAATGGCTAAAATAACCATTATCCAAAGTTTTATGACAAAATATATGGCGCGCACTATTGTATGGTTTAAATACCACATATTACAACAACACGTGACAACAACGTATGGAATTGGACTTTGGACTAGAGCCTTGGTAACATAAAATATGGGATTAGAATATTTTATATGGTTGACATAACCATAATATTAAACTTTCCAACCCATTTTCATGGTAAACACCATATAATATATAATAACCAAAAGATATGGTTCATGGGATTCGATTTTTTTTAATGGGTATATGAAAAATATGGTATGGCATAAAGTATGGGATTCATGCCCTTTTTAATGGGTTACCACTAACCATATGATATATTTACATTAAAAGAATTAATTTGCCACATGATTTTAATAAGTAATATGCAACCACATCATCACTTGCCATTGCAACGTGTCAATATCTTCTGTTGCTATGTGTCATCTTGAGGAGGTGCCACTTGCTCTTTGACTAGTTGAATTTTTTTTACTTGTTTGTTTAAAACTTTTGAATGCGATAACTTTAGCATACGATGTCGGATTTACAATCCGTTTGCGTCGCTAGAAAGCTTGCGACGAGCACTACAGGATCATGTCATTTTTATTGAGCATTCAAAAACTTTGATTTTTGAGCCTTTCAAGATCCATTTTGGATCACACTTCCCCATTAAGGACCTTTTGGTCCCCAAAAGGTTACTGACCAGTTAACAAGCTCGGGATAGGCCACCCAGCTTGTTCTCTGTCTCTGAACTCTGTCCTGTGCACCTATCTCATCAAGACCAGCTGTAACACAATCATGACAACTAACAGCATATTGTTAGCCAATTGAACCCTGTTACATCTTACTGAAGCCACTATCATCCATGTAGACAACATTCCTAATGATAGCAGCAAAAAGACGATTGCAAATGAGTTGATATAATTGTAATATTTGCACGACATGAGCTTATCTTGAAGCAACTTATGATTGATTTTCCATTCAACAATCATTTTTTGTTCTTGCTTAAGATCGATTACTTCATTTGAAACAACTATTGGTTTGTTTCTTTCTTGCACTGCCTTCTATAATTGTTCCATTGTTTGAAGTGTTTTATTTTCTTTAACATGATGAGCATGAACCACATAATCTTGACCTGCTTTGGTTAATTGATATTGATTCTTTGTCCTGTTGAAGATTGCCTTACGATCATATAAGTATGGACTACCTAAGACCATTCCACATTCACTTAACGACACTACATCACATGTTACCTCGTTTACATATTTAGATGAAATTGCAAATTTGATTGTGCACTGCTTTGTTATGTGCATTTGATGATGATTGCTTATCCATTTAAGTGTGTAAGACTTATGATGTACTTGTGTTTTTAACCCCAATTGCTTAACCAATTCTTTTGAGATTAGATTAGATTGAGATCCACTGTCGATTAACGTGTCTATCTTAGTGTGTCACATGATTACCCTTATACGAAACAAGTTGCTTCTACAATCAATGCCTTCACCAATTTTACCTGTCATACCAACCAATGAGATCTTTGATTCTTCACCTGAATCCGATCCCAAGTCTGTGGGTCTTGTTGTCGCTACCACTGTTTGCATTCCTTTATTTTCCTTGAACCACTTTGGCCTCTTCTCAGGATGCAACTGCCAACATCTGTCCTCATCATGTCCCTCTTTCTTGCAATGCTTGCAAGAGGGCTTCCCTTCCTTCCTCGTCACTGCATTTGAATTCTTTCCATGCCATTTCCTCTTGTCCTCTTTCCTTGAAGACGATGATTTCCCTAACACACCTGCTTTTCCTGCTTCAATATAAGTAGCTTGAATAGAAACCTCATCAACGTTAGTGGGTCCAAACATGAATACAATGTTTCTAATATGCACAGGTAAACCTCCTATATACTTCATAAGAGTTTCTTGTGTTTGTAAAGGGATATCCAACATCAATGCCATTTTTCGAAATCCATCAGTATACTCTTGCATTGTTTGTCATTTTCTTAGTTTTAAAGATTGCCATTCAATTGGTGCTTTTTCTTTATAACCCAAAGGATATAATTGTTTCCTAAGTGCATAAATGAAGCTTTGCCATGATAGAAATACATTACCCACTCGTTGCGTTCTGTTTTGCAACTTGCTTTGCCACCATATGAGAGTTGTGCCTACAAGTCTCAAAGACGCCAACTTGATTTGTGTGGCCTCATCCTTGATCTGTTGCACATTGCAGTAAA
>JASDQU010312013.1:0-10368 GCA_032191745.1 Picea mariana | reverse complement strand
TAAAGTTTCCAACCCATTTTCATGGTAAACACCATACAATATATAATAACAAAAAGATATGGTTCACGGGATTCGATTTTTTTTAATGGGGATATGAAAAATATGGTATGGCATAAAATATGGGATTCGTGCCTTTTTTAATGGGTTACCACTAACCATATGATATATTCACATTAAAATAATTAATTTGCCACATGATTTTAATAAGTAATATGCAACCACATCATCACTTGCCATTGCCACGAGTCAACATCTTCGGTTGCCATGTGTCATCTTGAGGAGGTGCCACTTGTTCTTTGACTAGTTGATTTTTGTTTTACTTGTTTGTTCAAAATTTCCAAATGCGATAACTTTAGCATACGATGTCGGATTTCCAATCCGTTTGCGCTGCCAGAAAGCTTGCGACGAGCACTGTAGGATTATGTCATTTTATTGAGCATTCAAAAACTTTGATTTTTGAGCCTTTCAAGATCCATTTTGGATCACCCAGATTGCTTTAACTTAGTCAAATGACCTAAATGGTGGGTGTCAAAGTCAAAGCGGTCATAAAGTTCGGCCACAAAATGTGTCCAAGCAACATACCCTTGGCGTGCCTTTTTTCACCATTGCCACCATTGCCATCATTCCAGATCCAGATGTAGGACACCATAACAAAGCTTAGCTAAATCATTTGTAATGCCATGCAAAGAGAAATAATGTTCCATTTGGGTGACCCATCCTGTGGGATCTAATCCATCAAATTTGTTCACCTCAATTCTAGGAGGGTAGAGGTCTCGAGAAAAGTGGGTAGTATGAGGACCTTGGTAATGGGAAGAGTCATGGTCATCCTGATAAGATGGTTGTTCAGAAGAGGAAGTGTTCTGGGAACGACCCATGAAGTGTTCAAAGGTGGATTTGAGGTCTTTGATGTAGGAACATTGTTTCTGGAGGACCTGAATAGATGAATTGATTGAGCTAAGCTTGTCATTGATATTCTTGATGTCTTCCTTGTTATAGTGGGTGTCAACAATCAAGGTATTGAGTTCTTGGGCTCAAGTGGTAGCCATTTGGAAAAATGGGCAGGAAAATGGTATAAGTGAAACAAAAGGGGTCTAGAGGGGTGGGTGGGACCACTGAGAAGAAGGGTTTCAAATGATAGGTATCACTGCGATCAGGGTGAAAAAGGGGATCCAATGGGATAGGGGCCAAATAAGAGTGTTGGAGAAGGGTCGGGTCCACAAAAAAATTGTGTTAAAAATGATAGGTATCACTGGAATCAAGGCGAAGAGAGGAGCCCAGTGGGATAGGTCCCAAATAAGTGTGTTGGCGGGACCACTATTCTCTTTTTTTTTTACTCATGCGTAGTTATACTTCAGCCTGAATAATACTGCAGTGATGAAATGCCCAAATGCATAACAAGAATAAATGTGTAGTATTTTCACAACCAGAATGCAGAAGGCATAGTTGCACGGCAATAGATCTTGTCTGTTCTGTTTTTGTTTCCATCCTTAGGGGTAGGATATTCAAGGTTTCTACATACAAGGGTTTTCCCTATGCTATAACTCTTTGATATACGTGTGGGGTCCAACATTAGTACTCGACCCAATATCTCAGGGCACCAACTAAGGAGGCTAGAGCGTGCCCTTAGTCATACTATCTGACTACCTAGGTACTAGAGAGTATCTTCCCAAGTGTTGTTCTCGGTGACACTATAATAGTCAGGTGACCGATCCGTTTATCTATAGAGGGCTTCAGGATATCTAGGTCGATCTGTATACAGGTGTTGTCTGATGCACTACCACTCGAAGGGGTACCAACAGGGGTTACAAGGGTGGCCAACAGATGTGCACTTAAAAAACACTTGTAGTTCATGCGTGTATGCTTCCCTGACCATAGATTTATGTGTTGAACGATAGATCTTTGTAGCTTTAAGACGTCGAAATATGTCTCTACCATGAAAAAAAATTAACCCACAATTTTATGTCGAGGAAGGTGCTTTGATACCACTTGTAGTATTCCAGATATAAAATAGTATGCATAACATAAATATTTTAGCATATAAATGGCAGAGCAACAATGACATAACCATAACAATACCATAATAATACCATAATAACACCAGAAAGATCACCTTGATTAATGATAACAATGTTTACTTGCCTCTTCGAGGGGGAAACCTCCAGCGGAGCAGATCTCTATTACGATAATCTCCAAGACAAGATTTCTCATACCCTCTACTCCTATTTATATTAAATCTATCTATCCAAAAGAACAATCTAGAGGGAGATCCTTCTAGGAGCAGAAGCTTCTATTAGGTCTTCTTACATTTGACTTATTCTTCCTTATTGCTAGACCTTATTAATATTGACCTTTATTACATGGAATTATATTATTCTACCTACATGAAGGGTTAGAGAGGTTAGGTCCCTAACATATTATGAGTATTATAGCCAAAACTAGGACCATATTACAACAAATGTAAAAGAAACAAAAGTAATGGATACCATACATGCCTTTAAAATAGAGCTTTGAACTTATTTAATTGCTTCACTCTTTTGACACAAGTACATACATAATCCTTGTAAATGATTCCTTCTTTATGACTCCAACTTTCAAGAATTTGATAGGATGGAACAACAAGAGTTTGACAGGATGGAAGAACAAGAGCCACACAATAACTATGGAATGGATCTACATGTAACATGGCATTGTCCAAGTAATGACTTGGTGCTAACATTTCTTCCACCCATACAAGGAAAATGTCTTAAGAGATGGCCGTTGAAAGAATACTTACAACTTATAAAATTGAAATATTTTAGTAAAAATAACTAATACCTTGGACAAAGAAACATATTCTCCATGTTTGAGCTTAATTGTGTCATTTTCATGGTCAACAATATCGAGGCAATCATCATGATGAAATCTTCCTATGTCACTAGTATAGAGCCATCATATGTCTCTCTCATCCACTTTCTCCAGCAAAAAACAATGTAAAAGTATAACCCCCCCACACATATAATAAAAATGAAATGTAACCTTGAAATAAATTTTGCTCATATGCAAACCCTAGAGTGATTTATAGATGATTTCACTCATATGCAAATCTTGAATGATTTATAAATTATTTCGCTCATATGTAAACCTTGAATGATTTGTAAATTATTTCACTCATATGTAAACCTTATGAGGAAAATCAATTGTAAATCTTGTGAGGAAAATCAATTCATAATTGAAACTTGGAACAAGATTTAAAGAAAACATGAAAAAAAAAATTCTATTACGTTTCAAAGTTCAACTGACCATACAAGAATATCATAATGCTATAATGCAAAGCTTTTAGAGTAAGGGACACCAACATATTTTACCATTATGTGGTTTCCCTCATAGATAGAATAATACAAGAGGGCACTAAATTTTGCTAACCTCGTATCATAAATGACAAAATTATATTAGAAACACATTCTTTTCGTATGGTCTCCTATGGTTTATGCACTTTTGTTTACCCCAAACTTTTCTAAGCTTAACTTTAAGAAGAGACAAGAATGTACAGATTTTATCTATGTCTATAAAATACTAGTACCCAAAGGGTTGGGTGCAACATAATGATTTTGTCTATATCTATAAAATACTAGTACTCAAAAGGTTGGATAAGAGATTGATAAATTTGTTTTAAAGTAAATTTATTTTTTGAGTTATAAACCTCCATGAATATAAATGAGGCTTAGGAAGCCTTAAAGGGAATCACGTTTATAAGTATATTATTACACAATAGACTTTATGAATTTGAAGATAAATTACTCTAACTACCAAATAACTACCGAATTATGTTAAAAATTGATTTGAATACAAATCAATCTAATTACCAAATTATGTTGACAATTGAAACAAATTGTTCTCCTTCATTGATGTTCCCTTTCATTAATGTTCCCTTTACAAGATTAATTTTCAATGTTTTGTTCTCTTTCATTAATGTTCCCTTTCCCTTTACAATAAAGTGTAACATTAGTTTTCAATTAGTTTTGAATGTTCCCTTTACAATTGGGAGAGTAATTCATGCATTTTAATGATTTTAATTTAAATTTTCACGTGGAAAAAATACAGGAACACTGCATATTAGGAGCGGGTCATTCATAAAAGGAGAGGATGAACATTTTGATGAGTGGGTCATTCATAAAAGGAGAGGAGGACCATTTTAAGAGAAAAACTTCAAGGAAGCCTATATGGGATTCTATTGATAATTTTGTTTTATTTTAATTATGTACAAGTAAAAATGAAGATATGGTCTTCATTTTCAAGTGGCGGCTCAGGATCATAGGTGGAAAGGCGGATCAATCCACCCATCTAGTTAATTTTGAATAAAACTTAATACTAATACTATTAAGTTTCATGGTACAATTCCCTGCAGCCTAAAAAAAATTCAAAAATTACGCCGCCCCAGCCTTCCGTGAGCTAGCTACCTGTAATAGTGAACCCCAAAGTACTCCAGGGATTCCCCTGCAGCCTTAAAGAATTTAAAAATTACACCCGGGATTCCGTGAGCTACAAGTGAACCCCAAAGTACTCCAGGGATTCATCCAAGGGAGGAAAATCATTTAAATTTGGAGACTTGCCACTCTCCAGACTTTCAAGCAGTATCGAATCCCAAAATGCCGAACCCTTCTCCGCCCAGTTCTCTTGTTCGTTATCGCCGCATTGCGCTTCCAAATTGGAACTGGAACAGGAGGATGAGAACGCTGTGTTGTCTTTCGAAAGCAGTATCGAATCCCAAAATGCTGAACCCTTCTCTTGTTCGTCATTGCCGCATTCCGCTTCCGAACTGGAACCGCAGGATGAGAACGCTGCGTCGCCTTCCGAAAGCTGCCGGAACTCTGCTGTGGCGAACTTGGCGGCGGAGGCTCGAATTTGCGGCGGAGATAGAGAGGAGGTGCAGTGTATTTTGGGTGGGGTGTGAGGAAAATTG
Source organism: Picea mariana (assembly GCA_032191745.1). Taxonomy (NCBI): domain Eukaryota; kingdom Viridiplantae; phylum Streptophyta; class Pinopsida; order Pinales; family Pinaceae; genus Picea; species Picea mariana. The sequence goes on along the minus strand of JASDQU010312013.1, from coordinate 5,429 downwards.
AGCTTGGCCTTCGACCCTCTCAGGCAATAGACAGCAAAATCGTAGGCGCGCGCAGCCTTTTCCGCGGTGTCGTAGGAGCCGAGCCAAAGTCTGCCCGTGGATTTGGGCATTCGAATTTCTGACACCCATTTTCCCCATTTTCTCATTCGGATTCCCTTGAACTGCCGCGACTTCAATGAGCGGTTTTCGGGTTTGCTGCGGCCGTTCTGATTTTGCGAGGGTCTAGTCATGTCAGGATGTTCGGTAATCAAAGTGAAGACGTGCTGGTGAAGTTTGAAGTATTGAAAACGAAGAGAGGGAGTGTGATATATATAGAGACAAAAACCGTGTGGAGTGCGTGGAGACTGGAGTACACCTCGCCGCAAAGCTGCCAGCGAAACAGATATTTAAATACGCGCAAGAACTTGTGAATTATAGCACATGCGAATAGATTTTGTTGAATGTGTGAATCTGATTTGATGAGCGGATCGCATTTAGTTTCCGTGTATTGAGTGGAATATGCTTTTATTTCAATATTATTGCATCACCCTTATCCAACCATAACTTAGTTGGCATTTCTTTTTTGGGAAAGAGGCGGTTACATTCCTTTTTCGAGAAATATCATCTCTCATTAATAAAGGTTATGTCTCATTCCGACCTATATATATCATCTCTCTTTAATAAAGGTGATGTCTCCTTCGGCTCAAATAAAGGAGACATGTCACAAGACTAATGTTTTATTAGAAAGAACATAATTTTACATAAATGATAATTCATAATTTCCTTAACGAAATGACACATCATAACTAGCATACCCCAGAGCGGGGAAAGAAACGCCCAAGGAAATAACATAGATTTTTTTATATAAATATTGTATTTCATCAGTAGTATTATAATGATATATAAATCATTGGTAAGTAAAAGAAATAATTACTTTATACAAATTATTTAAATGATAATTATTTATTAATAAGTACATATAAATTATAATTTTTTAATAATATTAAAAAGCACTATTAAATATAAAATAATAATGGAGAAGAAAAATCACCTAGAGTTTATAATATAGCTTTCCAATATAAAGAATAAGATTTCTAAGCGTAAAAAAAAGATTTTAAAATGTTATGGCATAGGTAATATAAAAAGTAAATTAATCAATTATTTGTTAACAAGTGTATACAAATTGTTAATAATATTCATAAGCACTACTAGATATAGAAATAATTGAGAAGAAGAATCACCTTCATAGGGCTTATAATATAGGTTTTCAATACAAAGAATACGATTTTTAAGAGCAAAAAAGATTCTAAAATGATATGGCATAGGTATAGGTAATATAAAAAAATGGAGTATTTTTATAAAAAAAATTGTAGACCGTAATATAAAAAAGTGGACTATTGCTAGGAAATATCGCTCCTCTCACTGGTACCAACGAACAAATATATATGGTGACTATCGCTCCTCTCACTGGTACCAACGGACAAATCTGCACAAATTGTGAAGGGAAATTCAGATTTAGGAACATTGTATCATCCATAATTTTATAATTATGTTTTCATTGTAACAAGTTGATTGGCTACAGGCTACCGGAAAAAATCAATAAACTAAATTGTGATGAGATTATGTTCATTGTTTCAGAGAGCACATGTGGGATCTGACATGTTGAAATGAAATAGAAATTCAGATTAGGTTTCAAAAACTAGTGGAAAAATCGTATGTTGAATATGCTTATTTTATTTTATTAGGAGATACACTCTTACATGCATGTCTGGCTACTACTAAAGGTTATCACAAAATTTACTGTTCTCATAACATATGTAATTTAAATCACTTTATTGTCTACCAATTCCAAATGGTTTGATCTGCCATATAGTGGCTAACGCTACTCACCACAATTGTAATTTTTGGTTTGGTTCACAACATTGGAGGATTGAATTTATCTCTAGTGGGTTAATAATTTGGAAGATTGAATTGATCTATAGTGGGTTAATGATTTATGACCGTGTGTATAGACATGTTGAGTGGTGTGCATGGACATTCCAAACTTGTGTACACTTTCAACATGTTTCTTTTAAAGGACACAGTCTGTCCGTCCATATTTGGGCACCCAAACATCTTATTTTATTGTCCACAACATTTTATTTTGTTATGTCCATATGTGTCACAACATTTTATTTTGTTATGTCCATATGTCTTTGTTATGGCCATATGTGTCCATGACAAAACAACGTTACGTTTAACCATAATCAACAATTTCGAAGTCCAAAAAACTTTGCATAGTGCAGATGATAATTGTGTCAGCAACACAACAATTGAATACTTGAGTCCACTAACCGACAAAATTGTTTCATGTTTTGTGCTTTCATTCATAAGTCAATCTGTGCATTTGATGCACGTGAAAATACCAAATCCATATTAATAAATTTGGAAGAATTTTGTTTTAAAACTTCATCAAAAGCCAACAAATAAGGATTATACAAAGGTGGGGGAGATGTCAAATCAATGGTGTAAAGTAATATGAAATTGGATAAAAATGGAACAAAGTGTGCCTCGTTCAACATGTTTTGGGCGCTTATTTCTAGATGGCTTAGTGTAAACGTTTTATTTTTTAATTTTTTCCTGTCATTATCAATAGATTTGGAAAACTTATTGTTGGCAAAATTGCAATATTACAGTGTTAAAATCTCATTTCTGAATGCATAAACAGATTTTGCAAACTTATTGTTGGTAAAATTGCAATATTACAGTGTTAAAATCTCATTTATGAATGCATAAATAGATTTGACGTCCTCTGAAACCTTTAGTACACTCCACAATATGTATGTTGAACCATTACAATTCAAACTATTTTACTAAATTTCTAACCAGTTTTTAAATGAAATCCATAAAAATATAAAAAAACAAAATTAAAGGTAAAACATTTAGAATAAGTAAAACATTTAGACTAGCCAATTTTTAAAAGAAATCCATAAAAAAAAAAAAAAATAAATAAATAAATAAATAAATAAAATAAAATAAAATAAAATAAAAAATTAAACCATTTAGACTACTTAACGAAAAATGTGTTGAGATTAGCAGTATTTTTTAATGAATTACTTTTCTCTAAGGTTGCAATGCTATAGCTCAAATTTGGCAATGGATTGCTCTGTTATGAATCATAAACCATGTTGAGAATAGTAGTATTCTTTTATGAATTACTTTTCTCTAAGGTTGCAACGCTATGGCTCAAATTTGGCGATGAATTTCTCTGTTATGAACCGGAAATTGTGCTGAGAATAGTAGTATTTTTTAAAGAATTAATTTTTTCTAAGGTTGCAACGCTCTGTGATTTGCTTTCCACTCTGATCACGGGATGGCGACGATGACAACCAACATCATAATGATCATTTGTTTTTCTCTAACGTGGGAACACTATGGCTACAATCCGACAATAGTAAGAGGGTTTCCAATGTGATGAGAGTATTGCGACCACAACCGACAATATTTTAACATCATTTGTGAAATATATTTATAAAGATTATAAAACTTTAAAGATTTTAAAAGCATGATAAATAAAATCTCTTTTAAATCATTTCATATAAATTTTAATTAATGACAAATTACGAGCAATCGGTTTAAATATTAATTATATTTAATTTAATTATATAAAAAAATATAAAAATGCAGAGGCTGCTGAGCACAATTTCAAGCGGTTGTTGAGCACAATTTCAAGCGGTTGGGCATGTTATAATTTGTTCAAGGGACATCAATTTATATTGATGAAAGCCTTTGAAAGTCTCACCAATCTCATAAACTTCAACAAATGAGAATGTACAATAATCGAGTTTTCATGACAAAATTTGAAGCAACCAAGACCATGATAGATTTTTGTTTAGAAAATGCGTAGGTCTTCCATCCGTTGGAAAAGAACCCCGAAACCCTTCGTAGACAAATTGAAGGGAAAATAATTCAGGATGGTGATGAACAACAAATTAATGACAAATGATAAACCCTCACATTATCATGAAGCTTAATTTCATGGTTACATGGATGGCATTGGAAAAACAATTATATTAACATACATGCACTGTTAATTGCTCTGTATATCGCATTGGAAAAACAATTACATTAACATACATGCACCTTTATTTGCTCTGTATACCGCATTGGAAAAACAATTACATTAACATACATGATAATATGAAAGCAATCAAAACAGAAAAAAGAAGAAAGAGAATTAAAATATTTAACAAGATTCATATACATTCCAATATGTCTGCGCTACATCAACAATCCCTTCCTAGTATCGGATGGTGCATCTTCTGTTTGTGGCAGTTAACCGACAAACCCTGTCCCAAAGCTAATAAGAAACTCGTATACACCACACAGATCTCTACTCCAGTAAGTTGATGCTAGTTGCCTAATTGACTTAGATTTTGCATCTATTATAAAAAAATGCCCAAAAACATCGATGTGACTATTGTTACTTTAATTTTGCATATATTATAAAAAAAATCTAGAAAGATGTGACTATTGTTACTTTAATTTTGCATCTATTATTAAAAAAAATCCAGATAAAAGTAGAACTTTAACACATTGCCACCAAGGTTTGATACCCTATTTGTAGAGTCCTTTAATGTTCCCAAGTACAACCATGCACTGGTTGCATGACTTCAACCTCAAGCCATGTGAAACTTATCATACCCAACATCTTTGTGCTTAGAAGTTCTACATTTGTGCTTGTGGGTTATTTTATTCCCCATTTAGAGGTCGTTAAAGGAAAGTGTTGGGATATAATAGAATCCACCAATCTAGAATTGTGGAAGATCTATATGTAAATACAATTCCAGTTGAAGATAAGACTCATAATCATACCGTGAGCAATACTCTCCCTTTAGATATATTTTGGATCATACTTCATGCTAACTTCAACATGTAACTCATCTTCATAGGAGCACCTCTTCGTGGAAGGATTATGATCCTTCTTCTTTAGTGATGTCGTGTGAATCTCATGGTGTATCTCTACTTACTCTGCTTTTTACAAGAAGCCTTTTCCTGGTTCAAACTATGACTGGATGCCAATTTTGGACCTTGTCGTTTGGTTTGGTTTAAAATGGTGTGAAATAGCATGGGATTTCCAAGGAAGTTTAATAAAATATCTATTGGCACGACTTTCTAGTTCTATAATTTTTTTGTCCACTATAGAAAGCTTTATTGTTCCTCTCTCATTGTATATAGGAGATAACCATCAGGTTCTAGTTCTATAATTTTTTTGTCCACTATAGAAAGCGCTCAACATGATCATATTACTGATCCAGGTGGATATCGGTGGCCACCCACCTTTTCCGACTGGCTCAAAATAATTTTCTGGCAATTTTGGCAATTTACTATTTTTAGCAGGTTTTAACTTCCGGGGCCATTTTGAGGGCCTAAATGAAGGTTTTTTTAGATCGAGGTTCTCAATAATAGCC
>JASDQU010312009.1:0-13667 GCA_032191745.1 Picea mariana | reverse complement strand
TCGGTCCCATCACGGGTCTGTCAATGTTTGTTTAGCAAGTCCAGAGATAGAAAAATCGAAGGTTTTTCAAGATTATAGAGTTTGTAAAAACAATCAAAAGAGAACTCTCTCAGTTCCTTTTTCGTACAATAGTCCAATGAGACCGAAAAAGGGTTAAACTATCGTTCGAAGGATGCGTAACTTCAAATACTTTAACGAGCGTGAAAATAGAAAGATCGCTCGGCAATCTTTTCATATTTAGGGAGTTGTGAAAAGAGCTTAAAGTTAAGTCCAGGGGGGTTCCTTTTTCGTGTAACCACATCGATCCCGGAAAAGAGATAAAACAACGCTCAATCATGTTCTAAGTTTTTCGCAAGTGCAAGAACAGATAAAAGGCAATTGTGGTTTCAAGTCAAAACCATAGAAAACAAACAAATTCACACCATATAGCAAAAGTTTTTTGTCCATAATCATCTACATTGGGTACCTGCAAGTCATTTTACTCACTTTCGCATTAGAAATTAGAGTAAAATAGTGAATAAATATAAAAAAACCCACTTTTATCATGGTAAAAAGTAAATAAAACAAATTTACTATTCATTTTTACCATATTGTTTTACCCATTTACCATTGTAGTGCAAAAAATTCCATTTTACCTCTGATCTTCATCGTTGATTTTCGGGAGCTTCAGGGCATCATTTCACGACCGTCTGGATCAGATTGGTAAGTGCTCAATTCCATAGCTTTTCATGGTTTAATTTCATGATTTTAGTGGCTAAATTTCAAGTTTTAAGTTATTTATTGAAACCCTATACGTGAATGAGGATTCTCGCAGGCTGCCCATACGGGGCCTGCGAGAAGTCTTCATTCTCACAGGTGGGGTTGAGATACAGTGCGAGAAGTTCGCATTGTGTGTTAAAGCCACCTGCGAACTGCGCAGAGCCCAAATTTTTTTATAATATTTAGCCAATAAAACCAATTTTTCTCATGTTTTAGATTATTAACTATCTTCACATGATTGCCATGCAGGTTAATAACCATCACAATGGTGCTCGAATGGAGAGAAAGGGAACACGAGGATGATAATTCCGCCGTCGAAAATCACCCTCAAACCATTGCCACTTTAAGATATTGTGGTCTCCTAAAGTATTTCCGCATACCGGGCATGAGAGCCTAGGTCCGATTGTTGGAACATTTAGTTCGGATGTGGGATCTGGATTAGCAGGTTTTTAATGTCGGTGCTCACACATTGACAATCGACATTGAGAATATCTATTTCCTGACTAGGTTGTCAAGACGGGGTTCTTATGTTAGTTTGACTGGTAACCGCAGGGGTGGTATGAAAATGAGTGAGTATTGTCGAGAGTATTGCGTGCCAGAGGTTGAACGACAAAGAGGAAAAGTGGCCATTTGGGGAGTGACTGATATAAATCTCCGTACCATTCTCTTCACTATAGCTCGGATGGCAGGAAGTGCTACCCCGCATATGGCTCTACAGAGCTATTTTCAGTATGCCCTCGAGTGTGTCGAGCCCCGGGTCTTCAACTGGGCTGACGCAGTTTTACGCAATCTCAAAAAACAACTAACCAAATGCAGGCGAGAATATTTAAAGAAGTTTAGTTATGGATCATTGCTAGTGTTCTTCTTCTGTGAGAGGGTCCCAGTGTATAGGCTTCAGGCTGATTGGCACTTTCTGGGTCCCAGAGATCCACGGATGTTGCGATGATGCCAACTCATGGCTAGACATGTGGCAGGACTGATCGTCAAGTATGACGATCGTTTTTTTGACTGGCTCCAAGGATGGGTATTGATGATAGAGGATTATGCGTATGCTGGCTTGGAATTTCGCGGTGATCCTGACCTTGCCCTTCTTGAAGATGCACAGTGGGGAGATATTGGTAAGAAGTACACCAACTTTTATCTTTTTAGAAGTTTTTGTATTTTCGTCATATTAAATGTTTTTGGTTTTATAGAATCATCCAAAGACTAACACCAAAAATTTTGTTGATAACACAGATGTTGGGGCACATAGACCAGGTGGTAGTTCTCCTGTCCAGCGTCGAGGAGAGGCAGCAGTCACAGTCCCCCAATATGCTGAGGACTACCTGACAGTGGAACAGAACCTAGAGGGCTTGATGGCTGATGTTCCAGAGATGGCTCTGGAGGATATTCCACGACGCGATCAGCGTCACACCGTGGGAGTTTCTGCCTCTATGGGTCGCTTGCTCCACAGAGTGGCCAGGACATTAGTGTGCTATCGTGAACATCATTGATGTCATGATATCGTTATGTAGAAGCCATGAGCTTCCAGTTTTGATCTTTTGGTCTTCAGACACATTTTGTAAAAACAAACTTTGATCGTTATATATAGACATGGTTTCTATCAGCTTACTTTACCTTTGTGTATATGTGTTTGATTATAAATTGTTCAAATGTCTGTCTAATACATAATTAGCCAAAGCATCTGTTAATGTATTAAGACTTCTCGGAATGTGTTGATATTCAATATAATCAAAATGTCATTCCAAGAGGCGAATCCGCAAATAAACTCTTAATAAAGTAGGACTTCGAATAGAGTAGACATTACTTAGCTGTAGCACCACTAGCTGCGAGTCAAGTCGCACAACCAAACGATGAATTCCAAGAGAGATAGCATCAACCAATAACTCAATAACGGCGCTATACTCTGCTATGTTGTTGGTTGCTCGGCCAAGACATACACCTCGTAAAGATATAAGCTCGTTTGTTGGGGCATAGATTGCCCAGGCAGCAGAAGCTAGGTTCTGAGTACTACGGCTAGCGTTGTCGGCGAAGCCAATATAAGGTAGCGAATACTCCGACATATGGCAATAAAACACAATGTCACGTAAGGGCAGAGACCAAATAATGTCAAATGAAAAACTAAAAATACCACACACACTCATTATGATACATAAAAATACAAGTACTTCATGCACAAATGACTCATGCATAGTACCTTTTTAAGTACAACCCATTTCTGGGTTCACTCAAAGGTACCCCATCATAATCCACTAGCTCATATGCCCCCTTTGCCAAAACTTTGCTAACAATGTAAGGTCCACGCCACATTGGTTCAAATTTCCCAGCTCCTAAGACATCCTTATCTTGTTCATACAAAAGAACAAGATCTCCTTCAGAGAAGACATGAGGTTTAACATGCTTGTCATACTGTGCCTTAACACATTTCTTCTGGGCTTCGATTACCAACGTAGCATCAGGACGAGTCTCATCTAATCACATCAAATACAACAGATGTATCTCTTTGGCAGAAGTATTAGGTAAGAGCTCTATAGCTAGCTTCAAATACGGTATTTCACATTCTATTGGCAGAATGGCTTCCATGCCATAAACTAATCGAAAAGGCGTGAATCCCGTGGCAGACTTAACAGATGTTCGATATGCCCACAATGCCAAAAATAACATTGTGTGCCAACTGGTTTTATGTATTCCTATCATCCGTCGAATCATAGTGATGAGAACCTTATTAATGGCTTCGACCTGGCCATTAGCCTGTGGATAATAGGGTGTTGAGCTATCATGATGAAGGCCCAACTTCTCGGTAAGTTCAGACATCATATTATTTCTAAAATGACTACCGTGATCAGTAACGATAGCCTGAGGAACACCAAAACGAGTGATGACATGGTTGAAAAGGAATAATGCTGTAGTCTTCCCAGTATTATCGAATGTCGGCATCGCCTCGGCCCACTTAGTAAAATAATCCACAGCAACAATAATGTAACCATGCCCCCCGACCGAGTGAGAGTGACATGTCATGAAATCAATGCCCCATTTAGCGAAAGGACCTACTGAGACTACAGGATGAAGGGGAGCAGGATGTGACCGAATCTTCTGATTATAGGTCTGGCAGGCATGACACTTCTGAACAGAAGTAATGCAGTCATGAAACAAGGAAGGCCAAAAGTAACCTGCACGTAAGATTTTTTGAGCAGTAGCATACCTAGACATATGACCACCACATGCTCCAGAATGGCAGTCATTCAAAGCATTCTCAGCTTCTTCAAAAGTCAAACAATGTCGAAACACAGAATTAATACCTCGACGGTAAAGTGTATCGCCAAGAATAATATAATGGCGAGCTTGATAACGGACTCGACGTCGTTCGGCACTAGACAAAGCAGTCCGGAAAGTTTGAGTTTGGAGATATATAATGATATCTCCGTACCAAATATCGTCGGTACTGATAAGGAAAAGTGACTCGTCCGGTAATGAATCAACTGCTACTTTTTCCGTTGCAGTGTGGGGAAAGTCACAAATCAACTCAGCGAAAACTAGGGACTTCTTCGACGTGGCTCGAGTGAACTCTAAATTGAACTCTTGGAGAATAAAAATCCACTTGGATTACTTGCCCCCCAGCAATTGACGAGTCAATATATGTTGCATGGGGTTACAGTGTGAAATCACGGTAGTTTTCCTGGTGAGAATGTAATGACGAAAACGTTGAACTGCCTGAACAGTAGCCAAGGCTAGATTTTCAACATGTTGGTATTTAATTTCCATAGAAGTTAAACTTCGACTCAGGTAATATATAACATGCTCATCGTGGGCATCATCCTCTTGAATGAGAACCATGTCGATAGTATACTCGGACGCAGCTAGATAAAGAAAGTAATCCCTACTATAATCAGGAGGGAAAATAAGTGGAGCTTTGGTGAGGGATAATTTCAAGGCTTCGAAAGCATCGTTAGGAGTTTTATCCCAGACAAACTCGGAACCTTTCTTTAGAAGACGTGTAAAACCCCAAGTAATCTCAGCATAATTTGGGATGAAGCAACGAAGAAAGTTTGCTTTCCCCTGCAAACTTTGTAACCGGTGTAAATAAGAAGGAGGAGGGAGATTGAGAATCGCCTCGACCTTGATAGGATCTACCCTGATCCCATGGCGTGAAACAATGAAACCAAGGAGACGGTCAGATTCTATGCAAAAGACACATTTATGAGGATTCAAGCGAATGCAATAGAATCGACAACAAACAAAAATAGCTCAGAGATGTTTAGGGTGATCGACTCGACGTAAAGAGTGGGCCGGCAAATCGTCCAAATATGGTTGGACAATATGCTTAATATCGTGAAATGCGTAAGACATAGCACATTGGAACGTAGCACCTGTGTTCTTTAGACCGAAAAGAAGTTTACGGTAGGCGAAAGTACCCAAAGGACAAATAAAAGTTGTTTTGTGTTGGTCCTCAGGAGCGATATTGATTTGATTATAACTGGAAAATCCATCCATGAGGGAAAAAATTTTACTGCCGGCACAGTCATCGACGATTTGGTCAACGAAAGGGGTTGGAAAATTGTCCTTTGGACAAGCTTTGTTGATATCCCGATAATCAAGACAAACGCGAATACTGCCACCCTTTTTATCGATCGGTACAGGGTTAGAAACCCATTCTGTCAAGGCCACAGGATAAATAAAACCGGCTTTAAGAAGTTTTTCAACCTTAAGTTTAATGGCGACGACTTTATGTGGATGGATAGAACGGAGGCGCTGCCGGACTGTTTTTTCTCCAGAGTATGTCTTAATTTCATGGACCACAATAGAGGGGTCAATACTCGGAATTTCTTCGTAACTCCATGCAAAGATATCACGAAATTCTTTAAACAAGGAAGTGTAAGTGACAATTTCTGCTGGAGAACATGAAGCTCCGATATGAACATTCTCGACGATTCCAGGTTTCACTGAAATATCTATGGGTATCGTGGGTGAAATGTTACTAAGGTTTCCTTCTGCAAACACATCTCGTGTAGATTGGGAAACCGTGGATATAACCACAACGGTCGACGGAGTCGAAATCCATTGATAATTCTCAAGAGTTTGTTGTTCTAGAAACAATATGGAACGATGATGCCCATCATCCCAAGGGGTGTCCTCCATGATGGACATGATCATCTCGTCAGTGGGCAAAACGACTTGGAAAGGATCTGGAGACAACTCATCAAAAGAATCAGTAGGAGGGGTTGTTGATTGAATAGATTGGTAATCAGACTCAATTGGACTCAGCGGCATGACGTTGCCGAAACGAACATGATCTCCAGGATCAGGTACTATCCAAGGGTCAGGAGACACTGGAAGTTCACGAGGCATAGTAGAGATCATATTGATAGATGCAACTAACGGGCGTGGAATATCGGGTGGTGGTGGTATGGGAAAAGTACCCATCAACGAAGAATCTTTTAAAATACTAACTCCAACATTCTCATAACCCGGCAGGGTGTTTGCTATGAACGACACGTTGCCCATGCGAGTATCAGCATTAAAGAAGGCAAGTTGATCAACCGTGACCACTTTGCCCTGGTGAGGAAATCGTAGGACACGGAAAAGGGTTGACACGATAGCACGCATAGAATCGACCCAACTCCGACCAAGTAGAAGATTATAATCAAGGGGAGTATCGAAAAATTCCACTTCCACTTGGACGGTCTTACCTTCGAGAGTAACAGGAAATGACGGAAGAACACCGTATGGCTTAAAACCAGAGCCATTGAAGGCTCACAAAGTGTTTTGTGATTCGGTTAACGGGGGAGAACCAATGGCTTTCCAACAAGAAAAAGACATAACGCACGTAGAGGCACCCTCATCAATAACCGTCCGACAAATGCTCTTATCAGCAACAACAACTTGTATTTGAAATGAAAGCTGTGGGGGTAACCTTGGAACATGTTCTTCCAAGTCAAAGACTATCAAATTCGTATCCGTGGGATCAATTCCACCTATGGCATTCAACAGTGCCCTTAGCTATGCAGGACAATACTGAAGGACTTCAAGGGCAGACATCGCTGAAGGTGCTTGGGCCAGATCTTCTACAATGTTGTAGTTCTGAGCCGCACGCGCATGAGGATTGAATGCCGATTTCTTAACGACACCTTTGGGGGGTGGTCGTATAACTGTATCAAGGTTCAGTCTTTCGAGATGAAGAGGACCGTTTGTGGGTGGAGTTGGTGGAGAGGGTTGTACCAGATCAGGAGGTGAATCATCAACCTTCTCCTTAGAAGGAGTATAGTCTTTAGCTCTAGTGGTAAGTGCAACATTATCTTTCTTGGAATCACCGGTGCACATCAAAACATAGGATTGTGTAGAGGTAGAAGGTTGATCATGGATGACCAACGAAGCCTGTTGTTGAGACGGGAAAGGTTGAGACAAGACAACTGGAGTAGAAGGTTTCGGCATTGTTTTAAGGAACTTGTTAACTTCGGCACGTCTTGGACAATCCTTCGTGTAGTGATCATCACCACAGATAAGGCAAGGATAGCGTGGTTTGCGTTTATCTCAGTCTTCAACAGGAGGGGATTTGGTTTGCTCAGTTGGAGTATTGTTTTTACTCTCCTTATTCTTGCCTCTCCCCTTCTTGGATTTGTTCTTACCGATAGGCGTAGATTGAACAACATTCACTTCAGAGGTTTTACCGGCGGAAGGGGAAGGAGACGGAGCATTTTGAACATTAGAAGTATTGGATTTTGGGGTTGTAGTTGAAATGGAATGTGAGTGGGTATGAGTGGTCCCAATCACACCATCAGCTGCATGTGAAGCAACTGGAGCAGTAGAAGTGCTGGAAGTACCAGGACGAGGTAAATTAGGTAGTAAGTCATACAAAGTGCCCGTTTGCAAATAAACGAGATCTAAATATTGAGCACGACTGATAGCCTACTCTTCAGTGACAACACCGCCCATAGCAATGTCTTTACTAATTTTGTTGACAAAATATTTTGTAAACCACTCAGCCAGTAACTGATCAGGAAGCTCAATTTTAATGAGACGTCTCCTCCTTCTCCACTCATGAATGTGATTAGAGATATGAGTGCTCAAATTCTGTTTGAAAGAGGTTAACATCTCAGTACCCGTATCGTAACGAATCTGTAACTAGTAATGTGTGAGAAAGGCCATTACAAGGGTGTTGAAATCTGAAAAGAAACCCCGTGGTAATTCAATGTACCACTTCGCAGCCGAACCGGTAAGAGTCCGTTTAAAAAGACGCAGACGAATGGATTCATCCATGAGTGAATTAGACGAACACCATAAATGAAAAGTCATGACATGGTTGTTGGGGTCCTCTCCCACTTTACCATCGAATTTTGGAATGTCCGATGGGAGTTTAGCAGGAATAACTGGCCATTGGGGAGAGTGACGAATAGGATCGTTTAGAATCCTAGTTAAATATGGAAAATCCAAGGTAGCCAGAAAAGGCAACTATCGGTTTACTTGCGGGTACTGGTGGCTTTGGGGTGGAAGCCCTGTTGGCAGACCAGTAGGAGCATAAGCGTATTTTCCATAGAGGGAAGCTCCGGGTTGATTTGGTGGTGGATGGATAGGGTAGTAGGCCCAAGGATTGTAACCTTGAGTTTGGGCAGGGGCCTGAGATTGGGAAGTTTGACCCGAACCCCAAATAGGATTAGTCACACCTGGATATGGTTGGCCTACAGGAGGGACTGTTGCTTGCCCCCCAGCAAGAAGTACATTTTGTAAAAGCTATTGCCAATATTGGGCCAACTGAGGAGGTATGTTTTGTCCAAAAGGGGATGTTGGTCCCCCTACCGTAGGGATATTTCCACTTGGAAGTTGTGTACTGTTGACGGGCGAAAATGACCGTCCGTCAACTGGGAGAGTGGAACCGGTCCGGGGTTGTCTAAATAACCCAAGCCATTTGGTATGGACCACCCTGACGAGTTTAACGGCTCCGTTGGCCGCTCTAAGGTCTCGTAAGGAAACCAAAGAGAAAGTGATCTGAGCTAAGTGATCTACACTAAGGAAACTAGAAACTAATAAAACACACTAAAATTAACTATACTAACTAAATATAAACTACTAACTATTATATATTTACAAGATATTAACTATGATCATAATAACTCAAATCAACTACTTAATTATCAGCTAAGAACATTCTTTGTTCACAAATATACAATATGGACAAATTACAGATTTGATTAAAACCTGCAAAACTCATGTGTTCGCTGTCCTAAGACAACCAAGGATCTATTTTTGTCTTTTTGTATTTATAAAACAGAAAGAAAGCTAACTGCAATTAAATAATCTAATCTAAATCTAACTAAACTACTAATTAATTAAAACAATCAACACCTAACTAATTAACCTAGAAATGCTCCAAGTTTGCCCTGTGTATGATTGCTTCGTAAGCTGGTTGGAGGAAGAAATTCACACCATTTAGCCCTTAAGCTTCTCGCAAAGGATCAGCTATAATGCTTCCTGAAGTAGGTTACAGGACAAACAAGACATAAAAGAAATCATAACAGTCTTTAGATTATGAATTTATGCAAGAGGGAAACCTACTATACAACAAATTCATATATGATAATTCAATTCATAAAGAAGACAAAGCTATCGTTCATAAACTGAATCCTTAAACTGTTATGTCTTTTATCAAATTGGAAGTAACAAGGTATGCATAATAATAAGAAATTATATCACTTGAATTTGATTTAGACAACAAAGTGATACTAAACTAGAAACCAAAATGACATACAAAACTTAGAACAAAGTGTCAATGTATTGAAAAGTGAAAGCTATAACAACGCATCAATTCTGCTCCAGTTTGAATCAGTGTTACATATCCTTGTTCTCCCTAACTGAGGATTCCTTCTTATTACAAAACCATAGGTTTAAATAAGTTTTTCACAAGGTAAAACACCCTTGTGAATAATAGTAAACAGTTTTACACAATCTGGGAATGATCCCAAAATCCCTTAAACTAAATAACTAAAATGCAAGTAAAATCTGTAAATCATCCCCTAACTGCCCATAGTATCGATTGCAAATTCGAATTGCCCTGCAATAGACACCAGAATCAAGTTAGAAGATTGTCTTATTCAGAAAATAATAACAAAATTGATTTCATAGACTTAGCTACAAAATCGTTTGATTCTGTAGCTGGTCTATAATAGTAAAATGACCAGATATGAATCAAATCAAATCGAACCTAATCACTTAGCAATAATCAACACATTACTAATGATTAGATCAAATAAAACCGAACAGCACACAATCGGGACAGAGTAGAGATACAATTAATACAAAATAGGAATACCCTGTTTCCAATTGTTCCCAAAATCGAATCAAATCTCAACCAGATTGTTCCAAGAATGCCATCGATAACAAGCCAAATTGTATGAGATACAAACAATAATTATTAGTAAGAATGAGATTCATATTATTTCCAACATAGAAAGCATTAACGATCTCACACATCACTGTATTCATTGAATCCAACCACAGTTCTCATTCGTTATGTTTCAAATAATTTACAAGCAAACTTGTAACTATAATTGCCTAATTAAAATCAAAACAACAGATCGATATCATTCACACGATACATGAATTGCTTCCAATGTAATCGAACTGACTCCACAAATATCGATTCAATAGTCTCCACGTTAGATCACTCTACAGTCGTCACACAGGGTTTTGACAGAGTCATCAAACGAGACATTTAATTATAGATACAAATCAAAAGATTTGATACAATCAACTCATTCTTGAATCAAACACTTGTTATCATCGGAATACAACTCACATCGTAACACTTGTTATCCATTCGAAATTTGATCATGAAACAAATGACACATGAATCGGTCTCAACATAGAAATTATAATTAACACAGTCAACCAATTTACTCATCGCATCGCACAAGATATAATCAAATCGAACAGAGATATTGTTTGTGTCTCAAGAATAGAAAATATATCAAATAACAAAATATTCAAATTCGATTATAGTCAATCCAACCAAATCTAATCACAACCAATCCAGAAATTGATAAAACTCATGCATGACAGAGCAAGTCGACCATATAAACAGAGCTTATGAACACGTTGTATAAAAGAGGGAAAATTATACCATTACAGTTGCTGGAGCTATGTCAATTTCGAATTGACAATTGCAGTAGCAGACTCAACGTTTTTGAACAAGATTGATCCAGCAGTCCGTTGATTTTTATCATTAGGCTGCCCCTTAGCATTCTGACCAGTGAGCCTTGCCACTTGGTTCTCCAAATCCTGAATCTTGGATTGCAGCTTTGGAACGTCCAAATAGTATCTTTCTAACCACAGTCCACACTGGTCGCAAGGTGAAGCAACCTTTTGAGCAGAAGGGGGGTTTGATGATTCCCCGCGGGTTTCAAGAGGTGGCTTGATACCAGGAAAGTCAGGGTTATCCCGAAGACAAGGGGGCAAGTTATCAACGAAATCGTAGGGAGGTTCATCACCACAGAAGCCTTCTTCGGCGAGAAAACGCTCAATGCTCGAATCAGAGTCCTCGCTGACCACGATAGGCTCTGTTTTGGCAGGAAGCTTTGATTTATTTCTCTCCATGTGAGAGATCATGCTTGCATTTTTCCTGTTCTTAGTATTAGCTGCAGTCTTCTCTCTAGCCTTTGTGGTTATGGGCTTAGCAACTTTAGTCACAGCCATAGGCAAATTCACAAGTGAGTCGGCTTCGGGTTTAGGTAGTAAAACACTGTAGGGTACAGGGGTAGATTTACTCTCGGATACCACAGGCTTATCGACTGGAGGAGGGTTTGATTCCTCAAAACCATTACGGTTGAGAAAATTATGCCAGGAATCTCGACGTAACCCCAATTCATAAACAACCAACATTTTAATCAACCCAACCTGAAAGAGGCTAGTATCAGCCTGAATTCGCTTATACTTCTTATCCATTTTAAATAAACTTCGGTGCAGATAATGCGGCATGCTAAGCTCGAAACCCATAAATACCATTAACAAACGTAGATGAAACAGGAAAACAAATCCATACCTGCCTTCACAAGTGACGAATTGCTTGAGAATCATCAATAGATCATACCAGTGGGGTTTCAACATCTTCGCAGGTAAACCTCTGTTGCACGACCTCACTGTCGGAGACTGAAACAATAATGTCCACGGGACATCGTTTACTTTGTAGCTTTTGGACCATTTTTGTCCCTTGACAGGCAGACTAGTCGCCAGGCTGAGAGAGTGTTCGGTGATTTCAAGATGGACATCTCCAACTTTGGCTCGGCAACCGTCAAATGACAGTGCGAATTGCCGAGCGCCAGAGACATTAAAACCATCGAACTTCCTTATAAACGAAAGCCACCCGAATTCTTCGAGGTCAGTGTATGCACCATCGAATGTCAACAGCGCTTGGCAGCCATTAGGTTCGACCCTCACAACAGGAGCCATAACCTCTATTCATGGTAGGGTTCACACCGAATACACAATACACAGAGTGAATCCGATAGGGTTTCAATAGTTTGAATGCTCGACGAGACCGAAAACAACTCTAGGCGTGCGAAGGTGGTGGGATTACCATCGCCACGCATTGCATTAATGACCTGTACAGAGCTGTTAAAACCATAATCATTTAAACAAATGTGTCGACCAACGAATGGGTGAATCACCACTTCTACGTGCCATTCATCCGAGTCATAACCAACACCGCATATGATAATACCGCGCCAAGTGTTAAGTTTAAAACAAACACAGTACCAACATTAACTATCGATCTAACGTGCTAATTCCAACGTTTAATCAATCGCTTAATCACAGGGTTTACTGCTAATACATAGCTCGGGATCATATAACATTCAACGTATGATTCAACTTTGCAAACATAGTATATCATGTATCGATTTAAAGTCGAAAATAATTAACTCATGCGCCTTGAAACCATTGCTATCATACCTTATAAACTTGTCCATGCATTCGGTGCATATTGTATATGTTTATATTCCAAAGTCTTAGAACCATACAATCAAAATTCCTTCATGTAATAATCGAGTGAAAGTCCAAAGCAAGGATAAAAACAATATGACCAAATCCATTACACAATTTTCATAAGATCAAAACAAGACCAATAACTTTTATGCCCAAAGGTTTAACAGTGAAATATATCCAAATGCGCAATCAAGGTAGGATAATGCTCATGAACATAAGTTCAATACAACCTCTAGCAGTCATGTGATAAACCAGTGATCAAGTATCAACCAAAGACGACAACAATCCAATCAACGAAAGAAGTGTTTTCACACTTGCAGTTGTGAAAACTGGGTCGAAATTGAATTGTAATGGTTGTAAAAATGAGACGAATGTCCATAAGCACAATGCGACAATGATTTGTCGTAATACGACAGGGGTGTAGGCAGCTTTTGAGAGCAATCGAAAAAAAAATTGGGTTGGCTGCCAACATTTACCAACTGCAGGTTGCGTGGTAATGACATTTTGTCCAGGATAAGGAAAAGGAAAAGTACTACCCTGCCCACCAACAGGAATGTGCAAGTTTGGTGTGATAGTTGGAATAGTGTTACCATCATTAGGATTGCCAATAGGAAACTGAGGAAGTGTCGGAATGAAATCGAGAATAGGATGCCCAGGAAACTGAGGACCACCTGGAGAACCAGCAGGGGTTTGTGGAGGTGTTGGATGTGTAACATTCAACACAGAATTCAATGCATGGTAACCAGGAGGCAAATTTGGATTGACCTCAGGTGGTTGCTGGGTATTTATAGGGGCAAGAGTAGTTTCCAGAATCTCGGTTTGGACACTCGAAGTAATTGCAAGATGAGCCATCTCGGGAGGTAGAATAAAACGATAAGTGGTAGTCTCTGGTGCAGTTTCTGGTTCAGGAGACACAGGAGGGTTGATTTCGTAAACAA
>JASDQU010312008.1:0-13560 GCA_032191745.1 Picea mariana | reverse complement strand
AAATCGTTTATGAGCCACTGCAAGTATGCGACAAAAATATAATGGGCATGAGAACCAACAATTTGTTTACCTAAGGAATGAATTGCAGGAAGAAAGAGCCTTGGATATGGCGGTATTGTAAGCCCATAAGGAAGACCAATTACCTGCTGAGCTAAACTGCTATGGGGAAGAAATTCCCATGCTTGTGAATATGTTCCCTATGTGGAACAAATCTGGAAAAACAAAATGTGGAATTGGAAATATGTAGGTGACAGATTTGCAATAAAATTTTGAAATTCATAATTTATGATGATGTCTCACGAATTTCTGTATACTGGGATATAGGTGAGAAGAAAAGGTTTGTCCATGGAGGAAAAATGAAGGTTGTCAAAGTTGAAAAGCCTGAAAGAGGCCACTATTGAGACATGAGAACCTCGTGGTAAGTCATGATCGCCTGGAATATGTTGTGTTGAGGTAACACAAGCCGGAGGGATGCCTCGGCAGAGCAAGTCTGAGGGACGCCTCAACTGTAAGTCTCGATGAAGTCTCTGAAATTATTCATGTGCAAGAAATCCTTGGCAAGGCAAGATGGGTCACCCGAGGAACTGTATAGCAGAGAAGGAGATGCCTGGGCCTGGGCCTAGAGGGTGAGTGACTGCAAGGGAGAGGAGACTCTGATAGTTCTTGTAAAATATTGATTGGGATCATGCACACAATGGTATGTTTGGGAAAATAGTGAGCCTGGATAAAAAGACAATCATGTGAATGAAAACCCATGAGCTGCACAGACAAGTATTGTGATAGATTATGAAATTTTCCTCTTGAATTTTGAAAAACAGTAAGATGTTTTCGCATAAAATTGTGATTAATGTGCTTGTTGTCCAAGAATTATTGAAGGCATGTGACGAAGACTAAGAGTCTAAAAAAGGACATGACCGAGGACGAAGGTCAGTACTTCCAAAGTGGCTGAATGAGAAATGCATGACAGGTGTTTCTAAGAAATAACATCGAGGACGGTGTTCCTTTAAGGGGGACGGAATTGTAACACCCTATTTCCCCCATCTTGTAATTAATCATAAAATAAGATTACCATGCTAAGGCATGTGGACGATGTAAATTTATTATTGTTAAACTTCCCATAATTGACTATTGGGGGGGTGAATCCTTGAAGTATGAGCCATGATATCTCTAGAGGAAAGAAATCAGTTAATGAAGAAAAGGACTAGTGGTTGAATAATCAACCACCCTCATGAATGGAAACATGGGTTGTCAGCCTGAAGTACCACAGAAACCTTCTTACTCGAGATTCCTTCTGATGGAAGGAACAGGATAGGTCGAGAACCTTCCAAAAGAAGAAAAGGTAAGATACATACACAAAGAAAAGGGGGGCATGAGAGGAGAGTGCAAGCTTGGAAGGAGAGGTGCGAACCAAAGACAACAGAGAGAAAGAAGAAATGCAGATAACATGACATGAAGAATGAGCATGTGAGCTTGATGTTGAGGAGGCATCTGATGAACCTCGCAGGGTCGTTGTGACAGAGAGAGAATATCTCTGAGAGATGGTGTAAATTCCCTAGTGATATCATGGTTTGGCACAGGGGTGGCCAAAGTGCTAAGAGTGAATGCCTCTGAGCCTATGGTTGGGTGGAAAGGCACACACCCACAGTCAGTTAGTCAGCTGCAACTTGTAATAGATAAGTATTTTCATACCCTATGTAACTAAGTTGTAACTGTGTAATAACGTTGGATATCCTATGAATGTTGCAAGGATGGATATGTTTTCTTAATGATTTATACTGCACCCTTTTTGTGCCTGCTTGATTGTGCAATTAGGCAAGTAGGAAAATGTATGAATTGGATGTGATTTTATACTCGTAGATGCTTGTGTCCTGTGGTGGATTAATCTAGAACCACGAACTATGAGTTCGTCGACCTTAGGTACAGTCTCATGTACTCATGTCAACCCTCCTAGTCGTTCTGAGTCCCTTGGAGGACGAAGTCTGTTAATCTCAGAAGAGGTAGTGAGGATATGCACAGAGTCTCTATGAGGCGGGTGGAGGTCGAGAAACTATTAAGTTCTAGACTTGATGAATGAGCACAAGGGGTGCACAGAAGATTTCTTCCAAGTGTTAAGTTCAAGGGAAAGAGCACAAAGCTCTTAAGACTTTCAGAGCTAACAAAGCTCAAGAAGGATAGCGAGGTCCAAGTATCGAAAGGGAAAGATCCTTTGTAAGGAAGGCGAATGGACGAGGTTTGTTCAAGAAGAGCCAAGGTCTGTTGCGACCATTGGATATCGGAAAGAACGTGAGATTTAACCCCTTAAGTCCTTCGGACTTCGCGAGTTCGACGAATTGAGCAGATTCATCGTGAGGGACGTAAAATCCTATGACGTTCGAAGTCGTGAAAGGATCTGGACCGTGGATCTATGGTCCTTCAAGGTCCTTCTCGACCGTCTGATCTACGAGATCGGAGATTCACGCTTCGAGAGGATTGTGAGTTGGAGTGGAAAAAACCTCTGACGTCCAACGTCGCGAAATAACCTGGATAGTGGATCCAAGGATCTATCGGGACCTGCCTTGTTCGTTGGATCTACGAGTTCTGAGTTCGTGCATTGGGGAGATTGCGAAGATGAGTTTGACAAAATCCCAGAAACGCAAGGAGGGCGTGAGAATTCAAAATCCCCTAAGGATCAAGCTCAGAAGGGATAACACTTTTCAGAAGTGTAGATGAGACCCAAAGTCACTGGGCTCACATGAGGTAGTTCAAAGGTGAAGCCTTTGAAACGTATCAAGTCTTCCAAGTTAGGGAAGAAGGCGTAAGCCCAGGAGGAGGAGAAATAGTGGCCATTGGATCGAGCCCTGTGAAGAACCCGGATAGTCAGATCTAAGAGTGAAGTGACTCTGAGCCTTTTGATTCAGAAGAGACGTGGCAGAGATCCATGTACCCTAGAGGAAGAACCTGCGAAGAAGGAAAGAGGCGAATACCCAAGGAGTTGAGATCCACATCAATCCTAGTCATCCATCGATATAGGATACGTGGCAGGAGGTCAGCATTTCGCTGACTCGCAAATCAGGGAAGTCAAAGGCAGAGTTGTAAGAACTCATGAGGTCCAAACTCGCTAGTTGACTTGAGCCGATGGATCGCAGGAGGAGCGTGGACCGTAGATCTGGTCCCAAGGAACTTCGAAAAATCGGGAGTCAGAAGAAGAGAGGTGAGTAGTCTGCCAACTTTACGAAATGCGAAGTCTTGAAATTGCAAAGTTGTGAAGCGCCCTTTGGTTAGGCATGTGGTCATAGCCTGAGGTCATATGAAGGAAGGGGATAGCTTGGAGAGTTGGCTCATGTTTCTCAAATCCTTCAAATGGGCCAGGAAAGATCCCGTAGGTTTGGAAGAGCCTGCAATTAAAGAAAGGGGAATCTAAAGAGATTTAAGAAAAAGAGAAATATTGTTATGCCCCATCATGGGTGTGTTACAAATTGGTATCAGAGCATAGTTACAACACTTGGCCTACTTGGGCTCATTCATGAGTCATATGAAAATATTCTTGAAGTACTTTAGGGAAGCCTATCATTTCTTTGGGAAATGATAGTCGATCCTACAGGAGTAGGATTATGCTGAAGAACACTAATCTTTAAACTGAAATAGAAATGTGAATGGATGGAAAAGATGTGTAGCAGTAATGGTTACTGCTTTGATGAAGGGATAAATCTAGCATAGGTGTATAACCCCTCACGACTAGAGGAATGAGTCTGGTGACCATTCTCTGAAAAGGGAGAGCATGCGCAACTCTCGAGTTTCAAGGGAACTGAGAAACAAATTTTGTTTCTGGGTATAGGAATTGTTGGACAGGGTTTTTCTAATCAAGCTGATAAACGGAGCTTTAGAAATATAGAGTCATTGAGTGAGAAATCACAACAGCCTCCCTTTCTTGGTGGATAGGAAACTAATCTGCTAGATTTCTTGTGGGAGGAGGAGAGTGGCCTCCGTCCCTAATGGTACTGAACAGAAGGAGAAATTATAGGAGTAATGGTCAAGATCGATATTGACCTAAAGATACTTTGGATTTATTAACTAGGATACTTAGTAAGTATTCCAAATGGTATTAGAAATTATTGTTAGAGTTAAGATAAAATGGTTGACTAAATGTTGATCATGAATGTGGTAAAGGAAGTGTTGGGGCACATCTAGAATCCCAATGGGTCAGACTAACATCCAGTGGTGGATGGTAGCCATATAGATATCATTGGAAGCTAGTTTGGTTGATTATGTTACCTTGGGAATTGTTATAATTGCCCATAATGTATTTATAAGTTTTGTAATGTTCCAGGGAGGTTGAGGCAAGAGTGTTTTCTTGCTAGTTGTTATCGTATAAAAAAAGGGAACATAGTTATGACTATGTCTTATTCAACTTCCATGTGGATGTCATGGGAATGACTGTAGGCTCTCAACTGAGAGGGAAACTCAGTGTTGAGTGTTCCTATGAGGCTTGTCATAAGGATGACAACAATATCCTTGGAGGAGGATCTGGAAGTCTGAGATGCCCATGCGCATGCATGACATGGAAAGGGTGCAAGCAATGAGCTTGCATGATGAATGTTTGGTTAGGTTTGTGTGTGTTTATGCTTGAGTGTGTTAGCACTAGAAGTCACCTTCAGATTGCATGGAAGGCAAGCCTAGTACCCATCAGGTTATATGTGAATGGAAGGGTGTTTTAAAGGGTCAAATGGGAAATACTCAAGATGACAAAATTCCAACTCGGAAACAATGGCTAGCAATGCACCAGTAATCAAGGTCTTGGCTAAATTCAATCAGTAGTTTGGGAGTAAATATGAATAGAGGGAAGACTTGAGTGAGAGGAGTATAGGGATTGCTGCAAACATCATGTCTACAATATTCTAAGGAAGAAGGTTTCTAATCACAAGATCCTCTTGACATCAGAAAACAAAGAAGCTAAATAAACATCACGATAATATAATGATCAAACATTCATCATAACATCACCACAACAATTCATGTGAATCTTTCAGGGCATGAACATTTAACATCGAAAGCAAATAGAATGAAAGAGAAGATGATTTATATTGGTCAAAAAGTCTTAAGTCCAGTACATAGCCAGATCACCATCACTTCATCAAAATATTACAATCTAAGAGAGCCTTGCTCAACCATCCGAAAAAAATTGAAGCAATTGATCTATCTATTTATAAAAAGAATGGGAGGCCACAGCTGGAGGTATGAGCTGGCCTGTTTCCCTTGAAAATATCTAAACATTTATTAGTTCTAACAACTAGAATAACAGCCTATGCTATAAAACAGAGAAATAATGGTGACTAATCCAATCATGCTTCTAACTGCTTTGATCCTCCTTTGCTGCTCAGCTCCTATTTTTCCATGTGTCCTTTTGGAGCCTGTAGTTGTCCTCAAAATGCCAACTGCTACTTCTGTAACTTTCTCCATCACCAACTTATCCAAAAGCTATTGGCCTAGTCCTCCTAGATTCCTGGTGTTTGCTAGCAACTTCCTTAGGTAGCAACTCTGGGTAGCACACCGTAAAACAGAACAAGGAGAGAGGGTAGCATCTGTGTGTAGCACCATGGTGCTGCGTATATGTGCCAACATTTGTCCACTATTGAAATATTAGGTAGCGCATGTAGGTAGCGCCCTTGTGTTGTGCCTATGCGTAAACCTTCTCCCTGCCAAATATTACGCAGTGCTTGTGGGTAGCGCCACTGTGTTGCACCTGTGTGTAAACCTACTCCCTACCAAATATTACGCAGTGCATGTGGGTAGCGCCACTGTGTTGCACCTATGTGTAAACCTACTCCCTACCAAATATTACGCAGTGCCTATGGGTAGCGCCACTGTGTTGCACCGGTATGCAAATTTTGTTCTCTGTGTAATATTACGTAGTGTCACCTACGTTGCGTCTGCATACAAGTTTGGGTAGGATTGCCAAAATGAAACGCCTTTCGATCTTGAATATGTACAGAGCAGTGTGTGTCCTTTCATGATGACAGAACCACTTTACTTAGGTGCCTCGACTGTACCATAGGTAGTGCTTTTTACCACTGGGTGAAGCTATCACTTAGCAAAAACTCAAAATCCACATAGCTAAATGCCTAGAAGCCTATATAGATGGCACAACTAGTGTATGCATATCAGTTAACCCTCCTGAAAAGGAACAATTCTCAAAAATGAAGCTTACCATTACTATCTATTTTGTCATTTTAACACTTAGCTTCACACTCTTTCTGGTAGAAAGAGGATCTTCAATTGGCACAGCAGACATCCTTTTCTTAGTATTGGCAGGCTTCTTCTGTGTAGTTGTGCTCTCCTTAGTTGTTGTTTTATCATCCTCAATGGAATATTCGACCAACACCTGTAAATTTCTATGAGCTACCTCATCATGAAAGTGTTTTAGCTATGCCTTTAACTTCCTACTCTGAGACTGAAAGCCTATGTTCTGTCTGTAAAGATTCTTCAGTTGTTTACAAAGGGGCAGAGCCTTTCTCGCTGCATACCTTACCAAGTCAAGGGAATAATTGTAGCCAACCATAAGCTCATCCATCTGAGCCAAGTGGACCTTGTCTTCTACTTTGAGACGAGCTATTTCTTTCCTTTCATCTTTGACCTTCTTGAATAGTCTTTTATAATTCTGACTGTCAGAAGGGACAGTGGCATGCTCAATCTTAATGGGCTTCTCTTCAGACTCCTCTTCCTCCTACATGGGAAGTGTCTTGTCTACCTCATCAGGTTCCTTGTTGGCTCTACTTTTATTCTTTTTTCTCTGCATAGGGGTTTGATCTTTTCTTACCACAAGATTCTCAATGCCTTTCTCAGAGGTTTCAATTTTTCTCCCCAAGGGTCCTTTAGCACCTTTCTCCCTAACCTTTTGGACAGTGGTTTCCTGCTTCCCTTCAGTAGAATGCAAACTATCTTTTCCCCTCTTCCTCTGAGTAAGGGTTTCAGATTTCTCCTTCAGAGGATTTTTAATGCTTTTTCTCTTCTTGTTTAGAACCAGGGTTTCTGGCAAAGGACGTTCTTGGGAAGCCACCTTAGTAATTGATGACCTCGTGAAAGGTATTTTACCCTTGATTTTGACTGCTGGAGGAGAAGAGGGAAAGAGAAGCTTCTTCCCTTTATTGGATGTGGCTTTGGTAGAAGAAGGCACTTCTTCTAACCCTGGTGGGGGTGGTGGTGAGAAATCTCTGTGTGGAGAAGGACAAACTTCCTCCGCAACTTCCATGACTTGCTTTTTGATCTATGAAACTTGAACAGGGGCTCTACCCTTTCTCTTTCTGTTGATCCCTGCTTTAGTACTAGTGGATGATGAAGGACCTGAAATCTATGATTGGGGAGTAGATGCAGGTTCCATCTTGAAGTGAGAAGTAACCACAAAATGCTCCCATGAAATCTCTTTCTTTCCCAACTCCTCAGAGACTAGCATCCTGATCAGTCCAGAGTGGAAAAGACTAGAGTCCACATCCTTAGATTTGACTTGGACCCTATTTGAAATTTTACCTATGCTTCTCAACAGGTAATCAGGAATATTCATCTCAACCTTACCAGTAAAATGTAGCAACAGCCTTATGTGGTAATGGTACAAGGTGTTAAATCTTCCTTCACATGTAAAATATCTCTATACGATTTTCAAAATTCTGTCAAACTATTCAATCAATTGATTACTTTCCATACTCTTAGACAATTCATTGGCTCGATATTTAGGCTTGAAGAGATCTTTAACAAAGGGTGAACTCAAAACCATGGCCTTGAACCACTTTTCACCTGAAATAGGAATCCCTGTTGCAGCTGAGATGGAGGCTTCAGTTACCTCAAATTCCAAATCCCCAACTCTCGTTTTCTTGCCATCAAAATTTAAAGAAAATTGGCTTGCTACCTCTAGATGGCCTCTCTACATGTTCTGGAAAAAAGAGAGGCACTTGAAATATCTCCCTTGCCATGGGCTCTGTGTGAAAAAGGTGCATGTCCAGAGGTTCTGTCCTAACTATCTTGCCACCTTTGTGTGCTTTCTTGGATTGAGGGGTCTCCATGACTCAAAATGAGGGTATTTGAAAGGCTTAAGGGATGGTAATGACTAGGAAGACTGAGTAAAACACCTGATTTCGAGATGAAAGGAGGCAAGGGAAGCAGTGCGAGGTTAAGCAACAAGAGGTTAAGCAGTGCCTCTGGGTAGCACAACGCATACGTAGAGGCTAGACTAGTCAATAGCTTGTGACTTCAATGGCTAAGGTAGGCGACAGTAATCAGACTCAAATACGGGCCATAAGGTTTACAAGTCTAAGAAATAAAGGAGA
Source organism: Picea mariana (assembly GCA_032191745.1). Lineage (NCBI taxonomy): Eukaryota > Viridiplantae > Streptophyta > Pinopsida > Pinales > Pinaceae > Picea > Picea mariana. The sequence continues at coordinate 5,266 of JASDQU010312008.1, read as the reverse complement.
TGAGGTTCTCATGCAAGGATAGATCCTTTACCACTGTGCAAATTTAGCAAACCAAAACCCGAACACAAACTTCTTACAAAAATTAATATGCAAAGGAGACAACACAAGATACCTGTAAAGTCGAGACCTACTGAGATCTTCAACGCAATCTTAGGATGAAAATGAGGAAACCTCATCCCTGGAATCTTGCACAATAGTAAGATTTGGTTGACATGCGGTCTCCTGATCAGAATTGGCGAATTCACGCAGCGCAACACTATTGAGTTTTCAAAATTAGAAACCATTATGAAGGATCATAAATGCAAGAACCTTTGAAAGAACTTTAACCGACTTCTGGCATTGAAAACAAGGGATATGGTATCGGTTGTGGAAATCATGACTTGGGGTGGCGGTATGATAAACGTGACAGGTGCTACGAAACTGCCTGATGAGCAGGCAGCGCTTCCAATTCAGAAATATGATTAGATGGGTAAGCGAGGACAGGAGGCATGCTTGTGGGGTCATGAGTGAGAAGAGAGGTGTGTCACATCAGCCTGATCATGGGAGGTATCGACCTAGGGATAAATCATGAAAAGGGACCAAAAAGAATAAACCATGAGCTAAAGGGTTCAAGGATCAAAAATCAAATTGAGGATCAAAACATGAGTTGTGACTCAAAAGCTAAGTCATCCAAGGGGTCCTATCAAACATAACTTTAAAGGGATGAAAATATTACATTAAAAAATTTAAAAACTAAGGCTTTGAAAATGATAAAAACAAACTAAAAGACCCAAGGCATTTTAGTGTGATAACATTGCCTCCATAGGGGATGGCATGCCCCCTACGGGCTGCCAAGAATGAGTAGATTCAATGCCTTATCCTAGGGCTATGGGGTCATTTATTGAAACAACAATAAAAATAAAAAGGAAATGATATTTACAATGACATGAAGAGCCACTCAAGGCTCAAGCAAAGCACTTTTTCATAAAATGCCCATTGACAGGGCCACCAAAAACCTCTTCATCCTCCATATTCTACAACTTGAAAGTTTTATTAGAGAATACCTCAGAGAGTTTGAAAGGGCCAACCCATAAAGCTTCAAATTTACTGTGATTGCCTTTATCTTGTCTCGGTGCATCCCACTTGAGCACCAGATTGCCCAGTTGAAAATCCTCTTTGTTCACCTTCTTGTGTAATGCCTGCTTGATCTTCAGTTGATGATCATATTCCTTATGTACAATTTGTTCCCGAGTATGCTACACTTCAACCAACTACTGAATCCTCCTGATCATATGATCTGGCTCCCCTTGATAATCCTGGAAAAAAATTTCCACAGGCAAGGCAAGTTGAGAAGGGAAAATGGCCTCAACTCCATGTACCAGTTGGAAAGGAGAAAGACCCAATGCTATCCTTTTTTTCACTCTGTCAGCCCACAAAGAAAACTTGAGTTTTGAATCCCATGCCTTTTTGCTATCCTCCAACATCTTTTTAACAATCTTTATAAGGCTTTTGTTTGAGGATTTTGCAAGCCCATTTCCCTATGGGTAGTAAGGGGTTGAATGAATCAATGTGATACCATATTGTTCAAAGAACTGAACCAATGGCTCAGCCTTGAAATATGCATCATTGTTAGTGACAATTCTGTTCAGACAGCCAAACCTCGCCATAATGTCTTCAAGGAAGCCAATAATCACTTTGTGGGAAGCATTCCTGGTAGGGATAGCCTCTATCCACTTAGTGAAGTAATATGTGGCAGTCAAGATCCATCTATGTTGGCCACTGGAAGAGGGATGAATTTCCCCAATAAAATCTAAGCCCCACTATTGAAAAGGTCCTAAAACTGCTACGGAATTTAATGGCAAAGACTTAAGTTACTGCTTTCCAAAAAAATTATGACATTTAACACATGCTCTGATCTTAGCACAAACATCTGTGAACAGACTAGGCCAAAAATACCCAGCCCTAAGAATCTTGTAGGTAGTAATCCTCCAAAAATGATGCCCCCCACACAAACTGTCATGAAAATCAGACATAATCGTTTGGGCTTCTTGCGGGTCTAGGCATCTCAACAACACTCCCAATGGATCCTTCCAATATAAAATTTGATCAACCGGGCAATACTTTATTGATTTTAGTTTTAGTGCTCTCACCTTGTTTTTTTCCATACCATTTCGAGGCTGTAAATTCTGCAAGAAGAATATTATGTCCTTGTACCAGCTGCAATCTGCCAACACAGGGATGCCTTGAGAACCCTTGTAATTTAAGTCAGCCTGCTACTTTTATGGACATGAGACAATGAAATTTACCCCTTATGCTGAGCAATTTGATTCAGCCAACAGCTTGGTTAAACCCTAGCCTTTAACCAATTTTCTAGGCTTGATTTCTAAATCGAATTCAAGGATCTTAGCAATCCATTTGTTGTTTTTTCCATCAATATCAGGCTGAATAAGAATTTATTTTACAGCGGATGATGGAACATAAGCAATAACTCTTGAATGCAGCACATAAACTCTGAAGGACTTAAGAGCTTTAACTAGCACATAGGCTTGCTTATCCATGATGTCATATTTTAATTATGCATCTCTCAAAGCCCGGCTGAAAAAGGCAATGAGCTGCTCTAAGCCTTTAGCGTTCTTTTGCAAAAAAACGGTTGCCATTGTATCAAAAGAAGTGAAAGAAAAAATAAGAAAGTCCTTGGAGTATTCTGGGATGACTAGGACCGGGGCTTCGGTCAAATATTTCTTTATTTGATCAAATGAATTATCTGCTTTAGCAGTCCACTTGATCTCATTGTCTTTCCTTCACATGGTTGTGATATACTTAACCAACTCAACAAAATTTGACACAAACCTTCTCAAAAAATTAACTTTACCCAAAAAAAATTGAACCTCCTTTTTAGATCTAGGCAGTGAAAAGGTTTGTATGGCTTCAACCCTGCTGGAGTCAATCTTAACCCCTTCAATTGACTCAATATGTCCCAATAATTTTCCCCCCTTCATGGCAAACAGTGATTTTTTTGGATTTAAAGAGAGACCGAATTTTCTGCATTTCAAGAAAACCTTTCTTAAATGATCACAATGCTCTTTATCAGATTGAGAGAACACTGTTATGTCATCCAAATAGATGACAACAAACTTGTCCTTCCCTTCGATGAATGCTATGTCCATAGCTTGCTGAAAGGTTGCCCCTGCGTTCATCAAACCAAAGGGCATCTTGGCGTACATGAATGTACCCCAAGGAGTGGTAAAGGTCGTCTTCTCTCTATCCTCTGGAAAAATAGAAATCTGGTTGTAGCCAGAAAAACCATCAACCATAGACATCCAGGCTGCACCTATCACCCTCTGTAATATGTGTTCCATCTTGGGCAAATAATTTTTGCATCTAGAAGCTTTTTTACCTCTTTCACCATGACAGGCAAAAACATAGGATTGACTTGCCTCAACGTTTCCCTGAAGGTTTTGGTCTCTTCTTTTAATGGAATCTTGTGCTCTATAATGTTTGTGTCATAATTTCTGAGATCTTCATAAGTCCAAGTGAATACATCAGCAATTTCCTTCAAAATTTTGGCATATTCTGCCCTCTGCTCTCTTGATAAGCTACTTGACAGCTTGACGTATTTTGGATCCTTTTCTGTTCCCAAATTGCACTCAGTTGTATTAGCATCATCAGTAGACACTTTCCCCTTTACTGCCACATCATTTTCATCAAATAGTTTTTCCAAAGGAACTAGTCCTTTTGGAATGTGATTGCTAGGTAGTTGCACAATATGATGATTAGCAATTTTATTAAGTAAAACATCATCATGTGGAGTAATTTCATAATCATGATCCTGATCAATGTGTAATGCAGCAAATTCATCAATAGACTCAAGGAATTTTTTAAGTTCTAAATCATCATCAAACACCTTCCAATATTTGACATTGTCCGGTATAGAAGGCATGTACTTGAATTCTACATCATACTTGAGTTTAGGAGGTGTAGGTATCCTAAAGTTGCTTGTTGATATAGCCAAAGAATCAGCCACAGAATTCACTTCTCGTGGAATAAAAGAGATTTCAAACTCAGAGAAAAAATTCTCCACTGGATCCCATACTTCATTCCTATAAGATCTAAGCCTAGGGTGCTTAGTTTGACAAATATTTTTGTTCTGATGGACTATCAATCAGCATCTCCAAATACTGACAACTTTTTAATCCCCATATATTTTGTAGCCCTCAAGCCCAAGACAAGAGCTTCATATTCTGCCACATTATTAGTGGTTTCCAATTCTAGTTTATATGACAAGGATATAGTCTCCTGAGTTGGTGAGACAAAGACCACTCCTGCACCAGCACCTTCCTTAGAAGAAGCTCCATCAAAGAACATCTTCCAAACAACATTGGTTAGAGGAGGCTCTTCACATAAGGTAGCAGACTATTTTATGATTTCAAGAGGAGTTTCGGGAGCATCAGTGAGCTGCAAAATGTTGGACCCCAAATCAATATCAAGAGAAAAAACAGGATGATTGGCAGGGTTTGCTTCATCACTAATAATGTAAGCCAGTTGGGCTTCCCGGTAAAGTCTTTTATGTTCCCCCCCCAAACACAGGAATAGTTGTATACGAGAGATCCATCTGCAAGGTTGTTACACATTATTTTCGTCATCCCTATGACCGTTAATGATGTAAACCTATCTGTTGCCTTTAGAGGGGTCAGTGGCCTGAGTTCCTGAAGAGAGAAGGGAGAAGAACTTTTCTTGAGAAAAGAAGTTGCATTCTCCTTTGTAAAAACCCTAGAAAAAAGGAATTTCATAGGTTGCTCTATAGGAAGGATGCAAGAATACCCGATTCTCACAGGTTGCACCATAGCTGGGTTGCGAGAGGTTCGTAGGTTGCTCTATAGGAAGGGTGTGAGAATGCCTACACATGGGAAAAACAAGCGTTTTCTTGAATCTTCTAGAAGGATAAACTTCTATGGTGAGGTGGCATCCGAATGGTTTGGATCTTACTCGCTTTCATGATTTAGTGGGATCATCCTAACCTCCTCACCTTATCCTCTTCAACTTATAAAAGGAGAGGAGTTCTCATGGAGAAAGTTAGCTTTGGTTAGCTTGGAGATTTTGGGGATTAGCTTGGATTGGATTCAGCTTTGGAGATTGTTAGCTTGGCTAGATGAGCCATTTTGTCAAGATAGATTGTGAATATTATCAGATCTATGCTCTCAGAATTCTTGGAGTGAAAGTGTGTGGGGAACGAAGGACAGTTAGAAGGGACCTTACGACATCAAGGCCATGGTTGTAATCTCTCTTT
>JASDQU010312006.1:0-13561 GCA_032191745.1 Picea mariana | reverse complement strand
GATACATGTTGAGGCACCCTCGTCGATAACAGTTCTACAAATGTTTTTGTCAGAGACAATCACTTGTATTTGGAATGCGAGTTGAGGGGGTAACCTTGGAATGTGATCTTCCAAGTCAAAATTTATTAAATTCGTATCCGTCGAGTCGATTCCACCGATAGCTTTCAACAATGCCTTCTGTTGTATGGGACAACTTTGAAGGACTTCGAGGGCTGACATCACGGATGGTGCTTGGGCCAGATCTTCAACAATGTTGTAGTTCTGGGCAGCATGATCATGAGGATTGAAATCCAATTTCCAAATAACGCCCTTTGGAGGAGGGTGAAGAACTGTGTCGAGGCTCAGTCATTTGAGATGAAGAGGACCGTTGGTAAGTGGAGACGTGGGAGATGGTTGGACCAATGAAAGAGTTATAACATCAACCTTCTCTTTAAGGGGAGAATAATCTTTGGCTCGAGTGGTAAGTGTGATGTCACTTTGCTTTGAATCACCTGTACACATTAAAACATAAGATGTAGNCATCACCACAGATAAGACAAGGGTATCAGGGTTTGCGCTTATCCCTATCGTCAACGGGCGGTGTTTTGGTTCTCTCTACTTGCGAAGTATTTTTGTCCTCCTTATTCTTACCCTTTCCCTTTCTGGATTTGTTTTTACCGGTGGGAGTAGATTGAACAACGTTGACCTCAGAAGTCTTGCTGGTGGGAGGGGTAGGAGACGAAGCATTTTGAACATTAGAAGAAATGGGTTTGGGGTTGTTGGTCGAGGCGGAATGTGGTTGGGCATGGAAAGTGCCAATCACACCTTCAAATACGTGAGAAGCAACAGGAGTAGTTGAAGTGGCAGAAGTGGAAGGACGAGGTGCATCAGAGAGTAAGTCGTAAAGAGTACCCGTTTGTGAGTAAACGAGGTCAAGGTATTGAGCACAACTAATGGCATGTTCTTCTGTGACAACCCCACCCATGGCGATGTCACGACCGATGTCGTTCACAAAGGATTTTGTGAACCACTCTGCCAGCAACTGATCGGTAAGTTCGAGTTTGATGAGACGTCGTCTTCGTTGCCACTCATGAATGTGATCGGAGATATGAGTGGCTTTGTTTTGTTTGAAAGAACTCAAAATCTTGGTCCAGGTTTCATAGCGGATCGGTAACTGGTAATGGGTGAGGAAAGCCATAGAGAGGGTGTTGAAGTCAGCGAAGAAACCTCGTGGTAATTCTATATACCACTTCACGGCAGAACCCATGAGAGTTCGTTGAAAAAGGCGTAAACAAATAGAGTCATCCATCAAGGGGTTGGATGAGCACCAAAGGTGAAAAGTCATGACGTGATTGTTCGGGTCCTCTCCCGCTTGCCATCGAATTTAGGGATGTTAGACGGTAACTTGGCTAGTATAGTGGTCCATTAGGGAGAGTGACGGATCGGATCATTAAAATCCTCGCCAGATCCGGGAGGTCCAGGGTGGCTAAGAAAGGTAGTTTTCTATTCACATGCGGGTACTGGTGGCTTTGCGGAGGGAGTCCTATTGGCAAACCAGTGGGACCATAAGCGGTCTACATATAATGCAAAGATCCAGGCAGATTCGGTGGTTGGTGTGGGGGTAAGTAACTCATAGGGTTATACCCTTGAATGGGGGTGTAGGGTTGAGCGTTCAAGCCCCAAATAGGATTAGATGTACCTGGATATGGTTGGCCTATACCGGGAGGTATAACGGATGTAGATGGAGGCTGTTTCCCCCCAGTCGATTGAGGATTATGTTGTATTAGATGATTCCAATACTGGGCCAAGGATGGAGGTATGTTTTGTCCATAGGGTGGAGTTGGTGGGGGTTGTCCTCCAATTGGGGGTTGTGTTCCAATCGGGGGTTGTGTTCCAATTGGGATTTGCCTTGCAAGGGGGGGTTGAGTCAAACCTCCTTGGTGAAATTGTCCACCGACGGGAATCTGGTAATTTGGTGTGAATGACGGAATGGTGCCATTAGGATCAATGCCGCTGATAGAGGATGGAAAAGGTCCTCTGAAAAGGGGGCAGAGGAAGTGTTAGAATGAAACCGGGAGGGGAGTACCCAGAAGAAGAGGGACCACCAGGAGTTTCGTATGTGATGTGCATAGGAACGAGAATGGAGGCATTCAACACATGGTATCCGGGTGGAAGTGTCGAGGTGACTCTGGGAGAAAGTGATGTACCCATAGGGTCTTGGCTAGATGCGGTAATGCTGGTGCGAAGACTCGTAGCATATGTGTAATGGACCATTTGTATAGGGAGATTCAAGATGTGGTCATCTCGTGGAGCTTCTGTACCAGGAAAATAATAAGCAGTAGTAAAAGGTATTGCGTTTGGGTCAGAGGCTTTGAGGAACGCAGGTGAGATGGTGATATCAACGCCTGCTTCTGAGCCAAAGAGATCACGTCTAAAAATGCTAGTAGTCCAAAAAGGATCTTGACCCTCAGGTCTTGGAAAAGGTCCAGTCGGTGATCCAGAAGACAAAACAACCAAGTCTCCAGAAGAATTTACTCGCATAATACGTCTCTCAGAGTTGGGGTGAAGTCGAAATTCCTTTCGAGAATTAGAAATTCAGAATCATTCTAGAGAGTCAGTTCTTTCCACTTGTGGAGTGGTGACGTCTTGGACTTCACTCTATTGAGGAGATCCCTCCGGTGAGCTGGTAGGCAAGGGTTGAGAAACTTCCATATTTTCTGGGGGTAAGCCTTGCATTCTACATGAACGACGTGGAGGGTCTATTGTGAATGAGTTAAAAACTTATGAAGAAAATTCTATGGTCAACTTGGGTAAACAAACAACATGCGCTAGTAAAAAAATGTAGGAAAAAAACACCAATCAAACAAGACCTTCTAGTTCCGAAGTCACTAGTTGGTGATGAAATCCAACGTCGCAACAACGAGACGAGAAGGGGCTGGGCTAGTGTGGAAAAGTTATGTTGACGACCTACTTAATGAACTTACACCCTGGTGCAAGCTCCCACACATAATCATGGGTATACTCTCCAAGGAGCCTGAGTGAGTTTGGCCAACATCGATTCCAGGTACTATGAAGACTTGCCCCTTCACAGTCACCTTGTGTAAGATCCAAAGAAGATAGGTCACTAAGGTTACCACCAACAACAATAAATCCTGGGGGGATAGTCGACAGTCTAATCCACACGAAAGGGCAGGGTATCTAGCCCGAAATCAGCTTGAGAGGCTTCCACTCATCATTGTGGGTATACCTCCAAGTGACCCCCGTAATATGTGCAATCTCTACACCGATATCAACAAAGCAGGGTGATTAACTCTGTCAATATCAATGTGACCTCGGGTTTGACCCTTGTGTGAGAAGGGCTTCCCAGGACAGAATGTTGCAAATGGAATTTGACACTCCTTACCACAAGATACTATTGTGTGTTTTGTGCTTTGGAGAGTGTATCTATCTGCCTATTCCAAAGTTCTAGCCTAGCTAATGTTGGTGTAATAGAGTCCTAGAAAAGAGTTACTAGTTAAATTTTAAAATTGCGCAATATTATTAAAGGTTGTTGTTACTCCAAGGTGACGGAAATGAAACCGATGTTGTGTGAGACTCTGACCCAACAATGCATAGATAGGAATGAAAAATATCAATTCTTGTTCGATGAATCCTATTTACAGGAGGGAAAGAGAAGTTTTCTGGAATAACCTTGAACTACGATAGACAATCTTCTTTGAAATGCAATATCAACAAGTCACGAATCAATGCCAATTATCTATTTGTTCTATTTCAACCATTGATTTCCAACATTTTCAAAAAAATAAAAATGCTTTTAAAAAGAAAAATGTTTTTTACTTTTCAAAAAGAACCACACAATGGTGGTGGAACAAAGGAAAACCAATAACTAATGACAAGCAACATACAAAACCCAAACCAATCTTTCAATGAAGACAAAAATGACAAGCATACAAGACTAGTATTTTCAAATGCAAGAGGGCAACAATTTTCCAAGCAATGGGCATTTGAGAAAGACAATAAATCCCAACTTTTAAACTAATCACTGGCTCCCCACCAAACAAGCACTTAGATTCTAGGATCAAAGATTATATCCTTGATAAGAAAAGGTCAAGGGATGACAGTTGAGAAAAATGAACAAGAAGTGTTTTTGATTTCCAAAGACTAATCATTCACAAAATCCGAAGTCAAGAAACAATCAATCAATGGCCCAGGAAATTCTCTTCAGACACACATGCAAATCTGGGTATCTGGGCATAAAAAATATCTTAATCTCAAAATTTTGCAAAATGGGTTTGCAGGCAAGCAGTAGTGTACAGTGCGAGAGTGGAGCATTCTCGTAGACTGGTCACAAGCAAAGTGCGAGAGGTTCACACTAGAATGCACAGTAGGGTGCGAACTCCAGTAGTTCTCGCAGAAAAGAGAAGGGTTCAGTGCGAGAATGATTGAAACCATGCAAAATTTGAAAAAAGACAAAGTTTTTTGAAGGGACTTCTGGACCCAGACAGTCTGTCAGGGTCCCCTGAAGACTCAGAGATTGATAGAAATGAAAAAAGGGTAAGGCAAGAGCAATGGCCAAGGAAAAACACCAAAAACCACCAAAAAATGGGTTGCATCCCTAATGGAGTCGCCAATTTTGTTATTAGACTAATCGGTAGGTGTAGACACTAATGGATCTCCCTAGATCCACCTGGATCTAGAACAAAACAGGACAGGACGTGACTCTTTCCCTTAGTTGCAATCATTGAATTTGCTAGTAAGGAGGAACACGTGACATACCTTTGTATTGCTTCCTTAAGTCTCTGTTGCTCCTGCTTCGCTTCGGTGCTCTCGTGAGGTCAAGTCCAAGACAACACAAACCAACCAAAGTGAAGATAGCACAATGTATTCAATGTCAACTTATGCATATGATCAAGGAATTACATAATAAAGTAAGAATGAGTTTTATGGGAAAGGGACATGCCACTATATCATATTAATTTAAAGTAGAAGATACAACCTGATCGCCTTGATGTCACAAGCTTCCTTTCAGTGAACCTTGGTTCCAACACACACACTTGCTCTATACTTGCATGAAGAAGATCCAATTCCTCTTGATAGACCAGCTAGAGTCTCCAAGCTTCTGTCTAAGCAGGGTTCTTCACACAATTCCTTCACCAATTCTTCAATTAATCTTGCTTAACCTTTTCCATGAGAAACATTTCAATATATAGGAGAAGGAGAGATGGTTACATGGATGAGGATGATCCCATCAAATCTGAAATGACAACCATACGAATGCCAACTCATTTTCTAGAAGATTCCCTTCTAGAACCCTCGAGACCTCTTCTCTCTTCCAAGATTGAAAATAGGTTCGCACCCTATGTATGGAGCAAACTGCGAGAAGTTCGCACCCTAGATGAAGGTGGCCTGCGAGAATGATTCATTCTCGCACCCTAGGTCATATGCAGCCTACAAACTCACTTTGAAAATATGTTTTTGGAAGGAGACAAGATCCACTTTTCTCAAGCAAAAAGTCCTTGTTGGGAGCCTGAAAGCACCATTGTTAATACATCACCAGGATGACCAAAATCATGTGTAACAACTGGCGGTCTACTGAGGCAATCAATGACGCGATTGGTGCTTCTTATTTTATACTTGATGTTGACGTGGAATTGTTGCAAGTATGTGGAACACTTTTGATGGTGATCATTCTGAAATTTTCCTTGTGTCTCCATGAACTACAATGGATTACGATCAGTGTGGATGACTGTCTCCTTCCCAAGAATGTAATGTCTCCACTGGCGGTAGGCTTGCACAATGGACTACATTTCTTTGTCATGAGTAGGTTACTTATGGACAACATCTGATAGTGTCTCACTATGATAGGCCACAAGGTCGCCGTGCTGAGTGAGAGCGACGCCCACCGCATAGTCTGAAGCATCTGTCTCGATCGCAAAGTGTTGTTGCAGGTATGGTAGTGAAAGTATTGGAGCTGAGCATAATCGCTGCTTCAAATCATCGAACGCTTGTTGTTGGGACCGGTCCCACGCAAATTTCACCTTACCATCACCCCTCTTTATTTGGATCAGGGCCCATGCAATATGGGAGAATCCCAACACAAACCTGGGGTAGAAATTGACAAGGCCCAAGAAGATCCGAAGGTCAGTGAGTGTGGTTGGGGCTGGCCAGTCACAGATGACTTATATCTTGGCTAGATCCACATGTAGGTCTTGCTGATCAATGATGTAGCCCAGGTAATAGACCTTGTCCATGTCGAAGGATCATTTTTCCAAGTTGGCATATATCTTGTGCTGTCGCAGGGTGTGCAAAACCTACTTAATATGCTGAAAGTGTTCAACTCAAGTCTTGTTGTAAATGAGAAATTCATCCAGATACACCACTACAAAAGTATTGGTGAATGGTCGCAGGATATTGTCCATCATCCTCATGAAAGTGGATGGAGCATTTTTCAAACCAAAGGGCATGACCAACCATTCAAAAAGGCCTTCCTTTGACTTGAAGGCGGTTTTCCATACATATGTCTGTTCTATCGGGACCTGGTGGTAGCTAGACTTCAGATCAATCTTACTAAAGTATTTGATGACCTATGCTGAGATGAGGTTCTTTTGGATACCGCTATCAACGATGAAGTGCAACAGGGTGCCTTTTACCAACATATGTGAATGGAAGAGGTGTTCTCCTTCTTCTGTCTCGTCTGGTTCACCAGGCTGGAACTTCATGGTAGCAACAGTGGCACTGGGTTCCACGTCAATGATTTGTCTTCCCCTTTTTGGTTCTTTCTCAGAGTCAGAAACCACATCTGATTCATAGGCTTTCACTTCGGCCACCAGTGACTGCTTTGAGCGACAGTCAACAATGTTATGCCAAGGGCTCTTATGGAAGTCACACCACTTCCTGGTATCTTTCTTTGTCTTTCTGGTGTCCTTCTTTGCTTGCGGCTTGGATTGGTTGTCCTGATACTGTCCATCTTTTCTCTGTCCTTTTTTCTATGGCTTGGGGCTGCCCTTTTCTGGATTTTGTTGTGAGGAGTTCCTAGGCCCAAATTGTCGCGTTTTTTGTGTGAGCTTCTGCTCGATTTTGATGGCATATCGATAGGTCGCACCCAAGGATGAGATGTCCATAAATTCCATTTCAGTCTAGATATATCTATGCAAAGCATCATGATACTTGAGCACAATATGTCGCTCTAAATCTTTGATATGCAGCTTGGTGCGCAAGGTATGGAAGATATTTGTGAAATTTGGCACTTCTTGGTCTCTTTCTTGTCGCAGTGTGGTCCATTTGGTATACAAGTCGTAATAACTTCCGATAGGGTAGTATTGTTCCTTAATAACATCCCTAAAGGATTCTAAGGTGGCCTTGATTGTAAATAATGAGGGTTCCTCTGTTTCCTTTTGTTCATAGAAAGTTTTCCACCAATCTTTGACATGGGGAACAACTTTCAGGAGTGCAAAAGTAATATTTTCTCTATTAGAAAAGTTATGGACATAAAAATACCCTTCTAGTAGATTCAACCACTTGTCTACAACATCTGCTTCTATTTGACCTTCAAATATAGGAATATCAAAGTTTATTTTTACCTTCAAGAGGGCGGCGCCTCCGCTCAAAGAAGATGTGTCACCAGTTGGTAGTCGCCGAAGGATTTGCGCGAAACTATCCATCATCTCGTTCCTTTGTTGAGTGAGGGCTTCCTCAATAAACAGTTTGAAAGGATATTTCTTTTCTTCTGCCATGAGAGGTCTCTTGGGCATGCGAGATCTTTTTTCCTCAAGATAAACAAGCTTGAGACCCAACTCTTTCTACTCCGACCTCATTGGGGACATGCATTAAGACGACAAGGAGCAGACCGCTCTGATACCACTGATCCATATTTTATGAGAAGAACGAAATGACTACATATTATTAGCAGGTGCTTAACACAAAATAACAAAGATACAATAAAACTGGTTTTCTATTCAATAAGTAAATAAGTTGAAACTGTAAAATGCAGCGGAAACAAACTTGCTGGAATGGTGGCGACTTATCTCTGAGAGGAGATGTGACGAATGCGCTCATTCACCAGAAGATTATTAGAATGAGTCTCTGAAGTACTTTTTACAATAAACAGGAATTCCAAAAACCCTAGACATCCAAAAACTTAACCCTAGGAGATGAAGCGCTAAAAGTCATGTGGGCCCCGTTTGGGTAAGTTAGTACATCAACTTCTTGGGGTCATAACTTTTGCATACGATCTCCATTTTAGGCGTATGATATCCTGTTGGAAAGGTATTTTCGAGGAGATTCATTTTGGGGGCTCAATCATGCATTCAAATATCATTGAGAATATCGATCCTGAAAAACCTTCATTTAGGCCCTCAAAATGGCCCTGGAAGTTAAAACTGCTAAAAATAGTAAATTGCCAAAATTGTCGAAAAATAATTTTGAGCCAGTTGGAAAAGGTGGGTGGCCACCGATATCCAACTGGATCAATCCTCCCTCCTTAGGAATCAATTCTCTCCATTTCGTTGAGTTCCCCCATCAGATGAGGAAATTTCTACTGAATTTGGCCTCGGGTGAGCCACTTTCCTTGGTGCAAGAGCTGCCCTGCTTTGACGACTCAATAAAGTTGGATCCTTTGCTGTCGAGTGCCCTTGATCTTGGTGTCCACAATATGATCACTATATTCCTGTTGTATGCAGTCGAGGTTGAGCTCTGTTGGTGTCAAATTTTCTACTTTGTCTGAAGTTTCCAATAATGGTGGGAAATAAGGGTGAAGGAGATCCACATTGAACACTGGGTGCAGGCCAAGGAAAGGAGGAATGTTGAGCTCAAAATAATTATCCCCCATAGCCTTGGTGATGGTGTACGACCCATAACGAAGTGGGCGAAGCTTCCGATGGGCTCCTGTAAGGCGTTCTTTCTGCAAGTGAAACCAAACTTTGTCGCCCACCTAAAACTTATGTGGCACTCGATGTTGATCATGGCATTGCTTGTACTTGTCATTCGACTTCTGTAGGATATCCTGAACCTGAAGGCGGATCTACTGGATCTGCTTAATGAAACGGGTGGCTTTATCAGCTTCAGTTGGAGTAGGATATGAGTCAGTCAAGGTGACCATGAGGGGAAGTGCAACATCTATGGGACCCAATGGTTGGAATCCAAACCCCACCTGAAAAGGGTTGTGGTCGGTTGAGCTATGCAGGGCTCAATTGTAGCTATGTTGGACATAGTAAAGTCTCTCATCCCATGTGCGAGGGTGCTTTGAATTATACATGCGAAGGATATGCACAATCATTCGATTTACGACCTCGATTTGGCCATCTGTATAGGGGTGGAAGGCCATGGATTTGGTGATCTTGGTGTCCAACAGTGACCAGAGGCTCGAACAGAATGTGCTAAGAAATCGACTGTCCCGATTTGAGACAATGGTTTGTGGGATTCCAAAATGTACCCAGACTCATTCAAAGAAGATCTTGGAAGTGGGATTTGTTGTGATGTTCTTCTTGTAGGAAACTAGAATCGCCATCTTAGAAAAGCGGTCATCAACCACAAAAAAAAAAAGTCATTTTCCCGCTTGGAAGACGGGAGGCCCGACATGTAGTACATTGAGATGGATTCCCATGACCTATCAAGATTAGGAAGGGGGGTGTACAGGCCCTATTTCTTAGTGGTTGGTTTGGCAATATCGTAGGCAGTGTAGGACCTGACATACTTTCTGACCTCCTGTCAAAGTTTCGACCAATAGAAATGTTTTTGTAGCATCACCACTGTATTTTTTATGCCAAAGTGTTCTGGCACCTGAAAGTAGTGGGTTTTCGAGATCATCTTTGATCGCTCACTTGATGGAACACAGATATGGTCCATGCGACACAATAATCCATCCCGAAGATGGAAATTATCGACAACTTCATTTTCACCCAACATTTGGTAGGTGGTGGCGAAGTCTGGGCCTGTCTCATAGAGTTGGAGCCATCAGGAGGTCTCACGGCCGTAAGAGTCTAGCATCGAGGTGAGTGTCGCGACTTGCGGTCTGCTGAGGCAATCAATGACACAATTGGTGCTTCATGTTTTATACTTAATGTTGAGGTGGAATTGTTGCAAGTATGTGGACCACTTTTGATGGCGATCATTCTGCAATTTTCCTTGTGTTTGCATGAATTGCAGTGGCTGATGATTAGTGTGGATGACTATCTCCTTCTCAAGAATGTAATGTCTCCATTGGCGGCAGGCTTTCACAATGGAGTACATTTCTTTGTCGTAAGTAGGGTACTTACGGAAAACATCTAATAATATCTCACTATGATAGGCCACGGGGTGGCTATGCTGAGTGAGAACGGTGCCCATCGCATAGTATGAAGCATTTGTCTCGATCTCAAAGGGTTGCTTCAGGTGTAGTAGTGAAAGTACTGGGGTTGAGAACAAGTGATGCTTCAAATCATCAAATTCTTGTTGTTGGGATCGACCCCACACAAATTTCTCCTTACCACCACCCCTGGTTATTTGGTTGAGGGTCCATGCAATATGGGAGAATCCCAATACGAACCTACGGTAGAAATTAGCAAGGCCAAAGAAGCTCCGAAGCTCAGTGAGTGTGGTTGGGGCTAGCTAGTCACAGATGACTTGGATCTTGGCTAGATCCACATGTACGTCATGTTGATCAACGATGTAGCCCAGGTAATGGACCCTGTCCATGCCGAAGGAGCATTTTTCCAAGTTGGCATATAGCTTGTGCTTCTGCAGGGTGTGCAAAATCTGCTGAATATGCTGCAAGTGTTCGGCCCAGGTCTTGTTGTAAATCAGAATGTCATCCAGATACACCACTACAAAAGTATTGGTGAATGGTCGCAGGATATTGTCCCTCATCCTCATGAAAGTGGCTGGAGAATTTGTCAAACCAAAGGGCATGACAAACCATTCAAAAAGGCCTTCCTTTGACTTGAAGGCAGTTTTCCATAGATCTATCTACTCGATAGGGACCTGGTGGTAGCCAAAATTCAGATCAATCTTACTGAAGTATTTGGCCCCCATGATTTGATCAAGGAGGTCGTCGATTCAGAGAATCAGGTACCGGTTTTTGAATGTGATTTTATTTAGAGCTCGGTAATCAATGTAGAGTCGTCAGGTTCCATCTTTCTTCTGTACCAGAACGATTGGGCTCCCACAAGGTGATGAGATGGGATGGAAGTGCCCCTTGTAGAGTAGTTCTTGGATCTGTCACTTGATCTCCTCATTCTTTAATAGAGAGTGATGATAGACTGGCCCATTGGGTAGCGATGCGTCAGGGGTTAGATCGATGGGGTGCTTGACCTAACAGTGCAAAAGTACCCTTGTAGGTGAGGAGAAGATATCTGAGTATTCTTCCATGACCTTATCTACTTGCTTCTGTTGTGTGGAGAGGTTGGCCGCAGAGACCCTAGATGTGGCTGTGATCTTTTGCTTATTCTGAGAGCGAATCACGAAGAAGGCAAACTTCCTCGTCTGAGAGATGACCTTCCTGCATTGCTTAGCAGAGATCAAGGAAATAACACTAGGTGGGATTGCCTCGGGTATCCTGTAAAATTTCTTGTTCAAAGTAATAATAACACTATGAGGCCTAGACTCATATACAACATTATGTTTCCATAAATAAGGTTTGCCCAAAAGAACATCACAAACTTCGAGAGGAGCAACATCACACAATACCTAGTATTTGAAGGGCTTGATGTCGTACAAAAATCGACACTGTTGGCTGATGCAGAGATCGGTTCCTTGGCGGAGCCATCCAATGGTGTAGGGTTGTGGGTGTAGTGTTATCGACATGGCTAGTCGCTTGACGACCTCTGTTGAGATGAGGTTCTCTTAGCTACCGCTATCAACGATGAAGTGCAGCGGGGTGCCTTTTACCCACATCTGTGAATGGAAGAGGTGCTCTCCTTCTTCTGGCTCATCTGGTTCACCAGGCTGGAGCTTGGTGATAGCAACAGTGGCACTGCGTCCTGCATCAATGATTCATCTTCCCCTTTCTAGTTCTGGCTAAGAGTCAGAACCTGCATCTAATTTAGAGGCTTTCACTTCGGCCAGCAACAAATTCTTTGAGCGACAATCAATAGTGTTATGCCAAGGGCTCTTATGGAAGTCACACCACTTCTCGATATCTTTCCTTGTCTTTCTGGTGTCCTTCTTTTCTTTCGGCTTGGACTGGTTGTCCTAATACTATCCATCTTTTCTCTGTCCTTTGTTATGTGGGTTGGGGTCGCCCTTTCCTAGCTTTTGTTGTGAGGGGTTCCCAAGCCAAAATTGTCACGTCTTTTGTTTGAGATTCTGCTCGATTTTGACGACATATCGGTAGGCCGCGCCGAAGGATGAGATGTCTAGAAATTTCATTTCGGTCTAGATGTATCTATGCAGAGCGCCGCGATACTTGAGCACCAGCTTGGTGCGCAAGGTATGGAAGATATGTGAAATCTGGCACTGCTTGGCCTCTTTCTTGTCGTAGTGTGGTCCTTTTTGTATACAAGTCGTCATAACTTCTGACAGGGTAGTATTGTTCCTTAATAGCATCCCTGAAGGATTCCCAGGTGGCCATGATTGTAAATAATGAGGTTTCCTCTTTTTCCTTGTGCTCACAAAAAGTTTCCCACCAATCTTTGACATGGGGAATGGCTTTGAGGAGTGCAAAAGTAATATTTTCTCTATTTGAAAATTTATGGATAGAAAAATACCCTTCTATTAGATTCAACCACTTGTCTACAATATCTGTGTCTATCTAAACTTTAAATATAGGAATATCAAAGTTTATTTGTACCTTGAAGGCGACAATGCCTTCGCTCGAAGAAGATGTGTCGCCTATTGGTAGCCACCGAAGGATTTGCGTGAAACTATCCATCATCTCGTTCCTTTGTTGAGTGAGGGATTCCTCAATCAAAAGTTTGAAAGGATCTCCTGTCCTGTCATCTTTCTTTTCTCCTGCCATGAGAGGTCGCTTGGGCATGCAAGAGCTTTTGTCCTCAAGAGAAACAAGCTCGAGACCCAACTCTTTGTACTCTGACCTCGTTGGGGACATGCATTAAGACGACAAGGAGAATATCGCTCTGATACCACTGATTCAAATTTTATGAGAAGAACAAAATGACTACAGATTATTAACAGGTGCTTAACAAAAAATAACAGAGATACAGTAAAATTGGTTTTCTATTCAATAAGTAAATAAGCTGAAACTGTAAAATGCAGTGGAAACAAGCTTGTTGGAATGGTGGCGGCTTATCTCCGAGAAGAGATGTGACGACTGCACTCATTTGCCATAAGATTATTACAATGAGGCTCTGAAGGCCTTTTTACAATAAACAATAGTTCCAATTTGTTGGTAGTGGACAGGTAGGGGCATGAAGTTGGTTCTCCATTTCATTACAATAGGAACATACACTCATTATGAATTTCAAGAACATGCACAGACTAAGAGAATCTGCACAAATTCCTATTTAAATAGCTTTGTCCTTTGTCTAAACTCCATGCAAGCAATTGCCTCATGAATGGTTGGTCCCACATTGGTTTTATTTATGAAAAAATATGCATGCATTCAAAATGAGTGAGCGTGTATGTGTAAAAAAAAACAAAAAACATTACT
>JASDQU010312005.1:0-13561 GCA_032191745.1 Picea mariana | reverse complement strand
GTGTTTACGGTGTGTGCGCACGTGGAGAAGTAAAATCATACTGTTGCGTTGTGCACCCTTGCCTATGGTCTTAGTCGTTACAGATACTCATTGTATGCTTTTGTCTTCTTTCAATGAACACCGTGGTCGCGTCTTGTGGATGTCAAGGGGTGACTTAGAGTCCAGTATGATTTTACTTCTCCACGTGCGCACACACCGTAAACACAAAAAAAAAAATTGCACCTGTACACTAGAATGGTTGTCGTAACGAGGCGGTTCGTTACAAAAATAATAAGACTTATAAAAGGATTTAAGCTCCCTAAAATAAATTCACTCTGAGATCATAAGGTATTAGGATAAGCTCAATGTTATAACCAAACAATAGAATTTTCTTTCCAGGGGATTATAAACTGAAATAACGTCTTAATCAAAGAGTCACGATGTTTATAAAAGAACTTCAATACCGTTGACAGAGCCACTACTGCCAGCAGGCGTCCATAGCCTCGGCAGGGATGTCATTTAACCCACTCAAATGTTTTAATCCCATCTAATAGTTGTATCAACATGATGTATACTTCCATAAAAGTTAATTTAAAAACATGTACTTGCTACCTCTCAACTCGACATTGCTTCGTTGTCAACAGGCCTATTCAGTACCCCGACAAAGTTGTCTTGGTATCATATGTACATTTACCCACTGTCAGCGAGCTTGTTCAGTACCCCAATGGGTTTACACACACTTCCCACACTTAAGTTCTTCCAACCCTCTTATGCCACTTTTAAATAATAATACAACAATAGATTTATTGATGACAAAGAGAGCAGGGTGATACTAGAGGTTAATTGCAATACAGATGAATAGTTGATCAAGTTATTTATTTTCTTTCAATACTGGAAATTTTATCATGGTTTAGAGATTTTAGATTTCCTTTAAGAAATCATCTAGAGAATGGGGAAGCACTTAAAAGTGATTCCTTAAGAATATGGACAGCATAAAAAAATTTAAGATCACCATAATTCTCAAAGATTTAAACCACATTTCTGGTGTAATACTCTGGAAAAGACAATTGGGGACAAAATGAAAGTGACAATTGGCTTAAAAATCAATTGTCTGATCTATATCTTATTATCAGGACCTCTTTGAAATTATTTCAATTTGCTTTAAAAACACAAGTCTTAAAATAAATTCTTCCTTAGAAAATAGCTTTTTTATCAGAAATATATTGATTCAAAAATAAAGATAAGAAGGAAATTCATTCAAAGAAATCAAAGAAAACAAAAAACATGCAACAAACCAAATCAAATTTTATTAATGGGATTCAAAATCAAAAGTACACAAAATCAAACAGTAAAATAAAACTTTTCAAGAAACAATTTTGGCCAAAGATAAACTTGAGCTTTTTGATCCACTAGCACCTCACTGTAAAATAAAGGAAGAACTAAATCATATAAAATATCATGTGCGAGCAAGTTCTTTTCTTAAGATAGTGATGCATGAGATGCTACTTTGACCAAGAATTACTATTAAAAATTAAAGAGACTAAAAGAAAATAGAAAATTACTTATTAAGATGAGTGCAGTCCTACTCATGGCACCTTGAGTCAGGGTTGAATTGATAGTTCAAATTTACTTATCTCTTTACTTTCCATTAAAATTTTCATGATAGTTCTACATTTTTAAAAAAGAAATATTCAACGAAAAGTGGAGAGAAAAAGATTTAAAGTGGAATTCCCTGATAACATTCATATTAAGGTTCTCTTGGTGTACCCACTTGTGTTCATAACTGCATTATTACATAAAGAAATATTGAGAAATAAAACTAAAGGAAACCTACTCTAAACAACTAAATAGATCAAAACTGTAAGTAAAATCGTATTTCCAGTTCAACCACAAAACCATCTTCAATAATGCAAGGCATAGAAAGTCAAAAATTAGAATAAAAGAATGTAGTATTTGCAGATACAAAATAAATATGTCATGCTTACCTCCTATATATTCTTTTAAAAACAAAACAAGCATGACCTTACCATTATTTTGAAACTTCTTGATGTATGAATCATCTAACCATTCTGTAATCTGATCGTGATATGGGTCATAATGGCATGGATGAGTGTAAGTAAGTTTGGAAAACTTGTCAATACTATGTGGACCTGACATAACCATCAACCAAGGCCGAAATGCCCCATCCTCCTAACAATTCTCCAAGTGTACATCAATTTCTTCATATGGAGGATCTAAAAAAATCATGTAATGCTTACTTCCTAGGTATTTAGGTAGAAACAAAGCAAGCACAACTTTATCTTTATTATGAAGATTTTTTGGATATGAATCTTCAAGCCATTCTAAGATCCTGTCATAAAAATAAGGATGCAAACTATGACTTTGATGAAATGGATATATCAATGGGGAACACATGATAAGAGGATTCATGACATCAATTAGATTATCGGTTTGAACACTTCCTTTGATGATATTGATCGTTTAAAAATGTGAAGCATAAACATTAAAATTTAAACTAATCAAAAAACGAATATGCAATGTAGAATATTTGATTTCCATAAAACTAAGTGCATTGTCTTTTTCAACGATAAATCGTGTAAAATTGTCTTGCAACATGACATTTTTCCATGCAAATGATGAAAGTGAAAGAGCATCAAATCCAACTTCATAAATGTTATTCCTGGAATTAATTTCACCAAATTTTGGCATATAAAAAAGATTTGGTTGTGATGGAAAATAGTAAGATATTGTGGGTAAAGTATCAAGTACACCAGAATCTAAGAAGAGACCGAGATATAAAGAGTAAAATGAATTAGAAATGAGCACATGAAAAGATTCTCTTGAGCTATGATAATTAACAATGGTATTTTCAATACATTCATCTTCACTTGCCTTAATAATTTCACTATCTTTTGGAGATAAATACTTCAACATAATACGATCACCTAAATTTGCCTACTGTATGATAGATAATTCAAAACTTTCACGACAAACATCTGATCTTTCTTATGGATAAGGTATGATTTGTAGATGAGGGTTTAAGGTTTCTTCTTCCAATTGCAGATCTACATCTCTAATCAGTTTCATTGGAATGTTAGAATGCTTAAGATCATTTTTGTCACCTAAGTGTTCTTTAATAACTAAATTTAAGTACTAATTAGAGTAAGGGTTAAAAAAATATGAACATTCATATTGACCCAACATCAAATCTTCTTCCACGATGGTCGAGGACTGAGTATACAATGATTTAGATGAAGAACCAATTTGATTGTCAGTAAGAATATTTTTAATAGATTCTACCTCCCTTTCTTGTTAAAAATTTTTAGATGCATTCCTTTCATCTTCCGAACAAAATTCTTCTCGCAATTGAGTGGTAGGATTTGCAACCGATTCATCATTCACTATTGAATGTGACTGGATGAAAGGGATGCAAGCATCATAGAGGAGATTTAGTACAAATGACATGTCATCAAGATTAAATTTACAGAATACATGATGGATTCTTGTTGAAAAGTCTTCTGAAGATGAATTGTCATTGATTAGTAAAGTCTGAAATTCTTCACATAATTGATTGTAATCATAGTTTTCAAAAGCATCTAAAAATTCATCTACAAACTGAAACCAATCAATAATGTAATATGTTGGAAAAGACTCAAACCGACCCCTGAAAGTAAAAACAAACAATCTGCACAAAACCTTTAAATCAGAAATATCATGCTTGATGCATTTACACCAAAACTTGTTAATATGGTCTTTTGCAAATACATTCCCCCCACCATCAAAGGTGAGTTTGGAAAAGAGAGATATTGTCTTGTTGGGAATATCAGTTAATGAGAAGTGGGAAGCATGTTCCAACATAGTGATTTGGGGAGCCATGAGTAATTAATTAAATTCGAAACAAAGACTCCTATAAGGCTATCTTGTCAGTCTGGCCTACCTTTTAGTGCATTTCAAGATGGCATAAGAGAAAAATTTATAAATCTAGAATTATGATAAGCTGAGGGGTAAAACATTTAATCATTAAATTTACCTCGCCCCTCCTTCTAGCGCCATTTTTTTGACGAGCAAATTTGACTTTCCGTCAACTGGAAGAATAGTTCTGGTCTGGTGTTATCTAAATAACCCAAGCCGTTTGGTGTAACCTATTCTTACGGGTTTAATGGATCTATTAGCCAACTAGAGTCCTAAAGATAGAAAAATGAAATAAACTAACTAAAGAAAAGATTCTAACAATCGATACAATAATTACAAATATTTATCTAAGAATGTGAATATACAAATGATTATGAACAATTTATATACAATTTACAAGGTTTGCATGAAATCTTGTGAAAATGATTGTTTTGATAAAGTTTTTGAATCAAATATGAACAACACTTCTTTTTTTTTTTTTTCAAAAGATATTAAACGAATAAATACTAAATGAATATGATTGAAACAATGATGCAAAAACAGTCAAATCTAATTAGTGTAATCATCGTTTCATTCATAAACAACTTAACTAAATAACACAGAGAATAACCTGTAGTTGATCAACGAAACGTGTATTATCTTTCTGTGCTGTATGAGCTCTTGTCTGTATTGTTGTTAAGGGAAACTTATAACAGAAAAATACTAGCACTTTCAGAATACATTCAAAGAAGTATTTGATATTGGAGTAAATTAATAACAAAATGAAGACAATTAATTAAAAATCATGTGATCTTAAGATAATCAATATTTAAGAACGAAAGAAAACTCAATTCTGAGTATTGATATTATCCATCATTTAACATTAAATATAAATTCCACAATAATCAAATGATCGATTGATCAGACATAAAAAATGGAATAATAAATTATGGACAACACATAACATTTAATAGTATGAAAACACCATATGATGACAAGCTACAGCTAAAATCAACCATAATAACATTCTCATAATACAATAGTAATAAAAGAATGAAATGGAATAAGCATCACATAGGTCTAAAGCCAAAGATGAATTACTTTCTCATATTATTTCTCAAAATCACATGCCCATATTGTAGTACTAGAAGAATTTTTAAGAAAATAAGCTCTTAAAGATTGAAAAAATTAATATATAAATGATAATAATTAACCATGTATTGATAAAATAGACTAAAGCTAATTTAAATCAATGCATAATCAATTATTCAAAGAATATGAAGATATTATAATGAAAATAAAACCATTTTACTCACAGGTCAAAATCCATTAAGCAACATGGAATTCCATATTCTTATTTGAAAATACTCGTCCATTCTCCCAAAGATTCCAACCATCCATTACTCCATTTGAAAAGAAGAAAACTTTACAAAATAAATAATATACAAAATAGAATGGATTAAAATCCTCCTCTCCAATTCTTGGATCTGTGGCTCTGATCTTTCTCATATATTTATACAAGGTAAAATCATGAAGATGGGTAACACTTTTGCTTGTTTTATGATAAAAAAAACTGTATTTTCACAAGTTCTTCAACTTCCGGCATATAAAAGTATTGTTTTTATTTAGAATTTCACTTTACAGTAAAAACAAAACTTGTGAATAATTTGTTATCTTTCTAATGACTATTTTTCAATTTTTTTTTATCAAGATTTGATATGTCAATTTGACAATTGTTTAATAGTATGTTCCTTAAACATTAAAGCAATAATAATGAGTTATTGTTTTCCACAACAATCTATCTATTATTAAACTTATGTTTTTAAGAAATGAAATATAATGCAACAATCTACAGAGACTCTATTTTATTATGACTATAATTTTGAATCTAACGGATGAATATTATAATTTCTAAAATTTTTTGAAGTTGACCAAGATGAAAACGTTGCATATTTTAAACACGTGTTTTTCTACACCTTGTATCTATCTTAATTTTTACTTAAAAGTAAAATCTAAAAATACCCTTTTGAAGACCACAGTTTAACAATTATGAATAGAAATTTTCCATAATTTTCCGTTCTGTATTTTTAGAGATATGGATTTTTCATTTCACCAAATCATAATCTCACCTAAAAATATTATGCAGTGATTTTTTTATAAAATTAAATAAAATTAGATAAAAAAAATGAAAATGAAAACAAATTATACCCAATGAAAGTGGATTCAATTTTAAAAATGTTGGTGTCAATTCTCAAGCTAAATTCTGAGTATTTGTAGGAGTCCGCTACCTCCAAAGATGAAGTAAGATGGAGAGAATTTGCATTTTTTTGCAAACAGTCCCATTTTCAAGTTTTTCGTCTGAAATATTCTTTCGGCCGAATCCTAGTTTTTAACGGAATCTGTTAAAAATAAACGTTTCAACCGAAAAGTCTTTCGGCTGAAATATGCTTACCATGGGAAAATAATTCATCCAAAAAACATTGTACATGAATTTCGAGGGCACCGTTAAATTTGACGTGAAAAGTTTCGGCCGAAAAAGGTTTCGGCCAAAAAAATTCCTAGCAACATTTTTTCGGCCGAAAAATTGCCACTAGAAATTTTGGAGAACCGATTGTCACCAAAGTGTTACCCAGATTCATGATTTAACCCTACAATGAATGAACACTCTAGCCGTCACTATTAATTTTCGCCACTTGAAATTTGTCTCGTAAAGAGACACTAATATCTCTCAAATCGTGCATTTTTGGGGGAAAATTTCTAAGCGGAAGTTGAATGGGTCCATTTGGGTTCTGTGTTTTCAACCATTTCTTCAAATTCTTCAGGGTTTGGATGCAATCAGTCCTGCAAAAGCACTTGTCTGATCTTGACGCCTTTCCAAATTTTCTCTGTTGTTACTCATAAAATTATTTGTAACAATCCAATATTATTTTTGGATCAATCATCTTGAATGTATTTGGATAATAAAATCGATCCATGATCAAATCCGTATCAAATATTTGATAATAGAAACACGTGAAACAAAAAGAAACCTAAATTAATAACCTAAAAATTGTGAATAAAACAAAATCTAGCACAATAAAATCAAAAATGAATTTAAACTAACTATAAGTTCTAAACAAACATTGTTTATATTTTCCTTTCAAATATGATCTTAATTATAGAAGCTTCAAGTTAATGGAGAAGAAAAAAATATTAATTTTGGTTTTTCACAAAATCAAACAAATCATAGATAATTCCTTCTTCTTTTTTTTAATTATTATTTTTATTTTGAAATGAGATGCAAAATGAAAAAAGAATTTAATTAATTAATATCACCAAATGATTTTACAAAAATGAGAAACAAACCAAGATATTATTTGATGAAGTATTGAACACATTATTCAAAATAGTCAAACTTGTTAATGAGCAAAAGAATGAACACATAATCATAATTTAAACGAAAGTAAACAGTTGATAAAAATTAACGTTTTTGTTGAAATTGAGATTTCTATGCTCGTTTCTAATTTTTGACATATAATCTTGTAATGAATGTCTCATACTATAATGAATGTTTTAAGTTTGTCTCAAAGAAAGCCAAGGTATGGAACTACTTGAAAATGTTGATTCTGTAGCTCATCATAATTATCAAGATTCTAATGGGGTCCCTTTAAATTTTGTAAAAAATTAGGCGGAGTTGTTGGGGCCCAACAAATGGCGACTTATTGGGTGAAGCAGTTATCTCTGATCTGGTAAGATTTCATCTCAGAAAGAAAATAATAAGACTTATAAAAGGATTTAAGTTCCCTTAAATAAATTCACTCTGAGATCATAAGGTATTAGGATAAGCTCAATGTTATAACCAAACAATAGAATTTTATTTGCAGGGGATTATAAACTGAAATAATGTCTTAATCAAAGTGTCACGGTGTTTATAAAAGAACTTCAATATCGTTGACAAAGCCACTACTGCCAGCAGGCGTCCATAGCCTCGACAGGGATGTCATTTAACCCACTCAAATTCTTTAATCCCATCCAATAGTTGTAACAACATGATGTATACTTTCATAAAAGTTAATTTAAAAACATGTACCTACTACCTCTCAACTCGACATTGCTTCATTGTCAGCAAGCCTATTCAATACCCCAAAGAATTTGTCTTGGTATCATGTGTGCATTTAACCACTGCTAGCGAGCTTGTTCAGTACCCCGACGGGTTTACACACACTTCCCACACTTAAATGTTTCCAACCCTCTTATGCCACTTTTAAATAATAATACAACTATATATTTATTGATGACAAAGAGAGCGTGGTGATACTAGAGGTTAATTGCAATACAGGTGAATAGTTGATCAAGTTATTTATTTTCTTTCAAAACTAAAAATTTTATCATGGTTTAGAAATTTTAGATTTCCTTTAAGAAATCATCTAGAGAATGGGGAAGCACTTAAAAGTGATTCCTTAAGAATATGGACAGTGTAAAAAGTTTAAAGATCATCGCAATTCTCAAAGATTTAAAGCATATTTCTGGTGTAATACTCTGGCAAAGACAATTTGAGGACAAAATGAAAGTGACAATTGACTTAAAAATCAATTGTCTGAGTTATATCTTAATATTAGGACTTCTTTGAACTTATTTCAATTTGCTTTAAAAACACAAGTCTTAAAATAAATTCTTCCTTAGATAATAGTTTTTTGATTAGAAATATATTGATTCAAAAATAAAGACAAGAAGGAAACTCATTCAATGAAATCAAAGAAAACAAAAAACACGCAACAAACCAAATCAAATTTTATTAATGGGATTCAAAATCAGAAGTACACAAAATCAAACAACAAAATACAACTTTTCAAAAAACGATTCTGGCCAAAGATAAACTTTAGCTTTTGGATCCACTAGCACCTCACTGTAAAATAAAGGAAGAAATAAATCATATAAAATATCATGTGCAAGCAAGTTCTTTTCTTAGATAGTGATGCACGAGATGCTACCTTGACCAAGAATTATTATTAAAAATTAAAGAGACTAAAAGAAAATAGAAAAATAATTATTAAGATGAGTGCAGTCCTAATCATGGCACCTTGGGTTAGGATTGAATTGATAGTTCAAATTTACTTATCTCTTTACTTTCCATTAAAATTTTCATGATAATACTGCATTTTTGAAAATAAATATTCAACGAAAAGCATAGAGAAAAAGATTTAAAGTGGACTTCCTTGACAATATTCATATTATGGTTCTCTTGGTGTACCCACTTGTGTTCATAGCTGCATTATTACACAAATAAATATTGAGAAATAAAACTAAAGGAAACCTACTCTAAACTACTAAATAGATCAAAACACTAAGTAAAATCATATTTCCAGTTCAGCGACAAAAGCATGTTCAATCCTGCAAGGCATAGAAAGTCAAAAATTAGAATAAAAGAATGCAGTATTTTCATATACAAAAGAAATATGTCATGCTTACCTCCCATATATTCTTTTAAAAATAAAACAAGAACGACCTTACCATTATTCTGAAACTTCTTGATGTGTGAATCCTCTAACCATTCTGCAATCTGGTCGTGATATGGGTCATAATGGAATGGAAGAGTGTAAGTAAGTTTGAAAAACTTGTCAATATTATGGGGACCTGACATAACCATCAACCAAGGCCGAAATGCCCCATCCTCCTGACAATTCTCCAAGTGTTCATCAATTTATTCACATGGAGGATCTAAAAAAATCATCTAATTCTTACTTCCTATATATTTTGGTAAAAACAAAGAAAGCACAACTTTATCATGATTATGAATATTTTTTAGATATGAATCTTCAAACCATTTTAAGATCCTGTCATAAAAATTAGGATGCATACTATGACTTTGATGAAATGGATATATCAATGGGGAACGCATCATAAGAGGATTCATGACATCAATTAGATTATTGGTTTGAACGCTTCCTTTGATGATATTGATCGCTTCAAAATGTGAAGCATAAACATTAAAATTCGAACTAATCAAAAAATGAATATGCAATGTAGAATATTTGATTTCCATAAGAATAAGTGCATTGTCTTTTTCAACAATAAATCGTGTAGAATGATCTTGCAACATGCCATTTTTCTATGTGAATGATGAAAGTGAAAGAGCATCAAATCCAACTTCATAAATGTTATGTTTGGAATTAATTTCATCAATTTTTGGCATATAAAAAAGATTTGGTTGTGATGCCAAATAGTAACATATTGTGGGTAAAGTATCAAGTACACCAGAATCTAAGAAGAGATTGGGATATAAAGAGTAAAATGAGTTATAAATGAGCACGTGAAAAGATTCTCTTGAGCTATGATAATTAACAATGGTATTCTCAATACATTCATCTTCACTTGCCTTAATAATTTCACTCTCTTTTGGTGATAAATCCTTCAGCATAATAAGATCATCTAAATTTGCCTTCTGTATGATAGATAATTCAAAACTTTCATGACAAACGTCTGATCTTTCTTGTGGATAAGATATGATTTGTAGATGAGGGTTTAAGGTTTCTTCTTCCAATTGCAGATCTACATCTCTAATCAGTTTCATTGGGATGTTAGAATGCTTAAGATCATTTTCATCACCTAAGTGTTCTTTAATAACTAAATTTAAGTACTGATAAGAGAAAGGGTAAGAATATGGGCATTCATATTGACCCAACATCAAATCTTCTTCCACGATGGTCGAGGACTGAGTATACAGTGATTTAGATGAAAAACCAATTTGATTGTCAGTAAGAAAATTTTTAATAGATTCTACCTCCCTTGCTTGTTCAAAATTTTCGGATGCATTCCTTTCATCTTCCGAACAAAATTCTTCTCGCAATTGAGTGGTAGGATTTTCAAATGATTCATCATTCGTTATTGAATGTGACTGGATGAAAGGGACGCATGCATCATAGAGGATATTTAGTACAAATGACATGTCATCAAGATTAAATTTACAGAATACATGATGGATTCTTATTGAAAAGTCTTCTAAAGATGAATTGTCATTGATTAGTAAAGTCTGAAATTCTTCACATAATTGATTGTAATCATAGTTTTCAAAAGCATCTAAAAATTTATCTACAAACTGAAACCAATCAATAATGTAATATGTTGGAAAAGACTCAAACCAATGTTTAATCCGACTCTTGAAAGTAAAAGCAAACAATCTTCACAAAACCTTTAAATCAGAAATATCATGCTTGATGCATATACACCAAAGCTTGTTAATATGGTCTTTTTCAAATACATTCCCCCCACCATCAAAGGTGAGTTTGGAAAAGAGAAATATTGTCTTGATGGGAATATCAGGTAATGAGAAGTGGAAAACATGTTCCAACATAGTGATTTGGGGAGCCATGAGAAATTAATTAAATTCTAAACAAAGACTCCTATAAGGCTATCTTGTCAGTCCGGCCTACCTTTTAGTGAATTTCAAGATGGCATAAGAGAAAAATTTATAAATCTGGAATTATGACAAGCTGAGGGGTAAAACATTTAATCATTAAAATTACCTCGCCCCTCCTAGCGCCATTTGTTGACGGGCAAATTTGACTTTCCGTCAACTGGAAGAATAGTTATGGTCCGACGTTGTCTAAATAACCCAAGCCGTTTGGTGTAACCTATTCTTATGGGTTTAATGGCTCTGTTAGCCAACTAGGGTCCTAAAGATAGAAAAATGAAATAAACTAACTAAAGAAAAGATTCTAACAATTGACACAATAATTGCAAATATTTATTTAAGAATGTGAATATACAAATGATTATGAATAATTTATATACAATTTACAAGATTTGCATGAAATCTTGCGAAAATGATTGTTTTGATAAAGTTTCTAAATCAAATATAAACAACTCTTCTTTTTGTTTTTTTTCAAAAGATATTAAACGAATAAATACTAAATGAATATGATTGAAACAATGACGCAAAAACAGTCAAAGATAATTAGTGTAATCATCGTTTCATTCATAAACAACTTAACTAAATAACACAAAGAATAAACTGTAGTTGATCAACGAAACTAGTATTATCTTTCTGTGTTGTATGAGCTCTTGCCTGTATTGTTGTTAAGGGAAACCTATAACAGAAAAATACTAGCACTTTCAGAATACATTCAAAGAAGTATTTGATATTGGAGTAAATTAATAACAAAAGGAAGAAAATTGATTAAAAATCATGTGATCTTACGATAATCAATATTTAGGAACGAAAGAAAACTCAATTCCGAGTATTGATATTATCCATCATTTAACATTAAATATAAATTCCACAATAATCAAATGATTGATTGATTACACATAAAAAATGAAATAATAAAATATGGACAACACATAACATTTAATAGTATGAAAACACCATATGATGACAAGCTAAAGCTAAAATTAACCATAATAACATTCTCATAATATAATAGTAATAAAAGAATGAAATGGAATAAGCATCACATAGGTCTAAAGCCAAAGATGAATTGCTTTCCCATATTATTTATCAAAATCACATGCCCATATTGTAGTACTGGAAGAATTTTTAAGATAATAAACTCTTAAAGATTGAAAAAATTAATATATAAATGATAATAATTAACCATGTATTGATAAAATAGACTAAAGCTAATTTAAATCAATGTATAATCAATTATTCAAAGAATATGAAGATATTATAATAAAAATAAAACCATTTTACTCACAGGTCAAAAGCCATTAAGCAACCTGGAATTCCATATTCTTCTTTGAAAATACTCGCCTATTCTCCCAAAGATTCCAACCATCCATTACTCCATTTGAAAAGAACAAAACTTTACAAAATAAATAATATACAAAACAGAAAGGATTAAAATCCTCCTCTCCAATTCTTGGATCTGTGGCTCTGATCTTTCTTGTATATTTATACAATGAATGAATACTCCAGGCGTCACTATTAATTTTCACCACCTGAAATTTGTCTCCTAAAGAGACATTAATATCTCTCAAATCATGCATTTTTGGTTTAAAATTTCTACGCTCAAGGTAAATGGGTCCATTTGGGTTCTGAGTTTTCAACCGTTTCTTCAAATTCTTCACATGTTGGCTTCAATCAGTCTTGCAAAAGCACTTGTCTGATCTTAACGCCTTTCCAAATTTTCTCTGTTGTTGCTCATAAAATTATTTGTAACAATCCAATATTATTTTTGAATCAATCATCTTGAACATATTTGGATAATAAAATGGATCCATGATCAGAGCCGTATCAAATATTTGAGAATAGAAACCTGTGAAACAAAAAGAAACCTAATTAATGACCGAAAAATTGTGAATAAAACAAAATCTAGAACAATAAAATCAAAAATGAATTTAAACTAACTATAAGTTCTAAACAAACATTGTTTATATTTTCCTTTCAAACATGATCTTAATTATAGAAGCTTCGAGTTAATGGAGAAGAGAAAAATATTAATTTTGGTTTTTCACAAAATCAAACAAATCATAGATAATTCCTTCTTCCTTTTTTTAATTATTATTTTTATTTTGAAATGAGATGCAAAATGAAAAAAAGAATTTAATTTATTAATATCACCAAATGATTTTACGAAAATGAGAAACCAACCAAGATATTATTTGACGAAGTATTGAACACATTATTCAAAATAGTCAAACTTGTTAATGAGCAAAAGAAAGAACACATAATCATAATTTATACGAAAGTAAACAGTTGATAAAAATTAAC
>JASDQU010311998.1:2749-12792 GCA_032191745.1 Picea mariana | reverse complement strand
TATATATATATATATATATATATATATATAACATATTTAACATAAGTGTTATAATTAAGTTCTTATCTTGCACACATTCAATATACATGGTAATTCATCAACAATAAGGTTTAGTCAGTAATCACTAATGACTTAGCAGAAAGGTCAAATAGTAAACCATTGTCATTTATATTAAAATATTATATAAATATTAGGGCATGTTTTTCTTAATATAACTTCCCTAGAGGAATGTCTAGGGGGAATGAAGTTGAGACAAAAGTCAATTTCCTAGAAAGAAGAGTCCAATATTTCTCCATATTCTTGATAGAAAGGTATTTGGGAGTGTAGAAGTGTAAAGTTACAATAATGTAAGGGAAATTTTCTTATTAATATTGTTCATTGGAATCATAAAATTATTGTAACTAAGATAATCTTATTTTATGTTGGTTTACTATTTTGATGATAATGTCTTACAATAACTTTTAAATGGGTGAAAATTTTGTACATTTTAAAAAGAAAGAATGTCAATTTTAAATTTTATTTTAAAGACATAATGAAAATGGAAATGTCAATGATGATGGAATTTAAAACTAAAACTAATGATGAAATTTAAAACTAATTATATCAACTAAACTTTTTTTCTTCTCATTACATTCTATGACAATATACAAAGAACTCATCTCATAAGAGTGTGAGGCATCATTATCAATTAAAACCTAAATCTCTTTATGGTCTGTTTATGATCAAAACTAGATTACGTGGTGATAAGTACTCATAAACTACAGAGAAGAATCCAACTTTTGCATATATGATTGTAGAGCATATATTGTGATTATAGATGAGCATATATTGTTACAATTAAAGTTTTGAATATTCGGAAGGTATTTTATGAACTCAAGCGTAGAACTCTTTATCCCTAGATAATAAAAAATCACATTTGGAATCAGTATATGTAGATATCATGTGATATGGATTGTAATTTTTAATTTTGTTTATATCATTTGGTAATTGTAAAAGAATGATGGTTGGTTGCTAAGCATTTTGATAAGTGTACATATTGGTGGAAACCTGCTCCACAAAATTGATTGATAATCTTTTTTTGCATCGAAGAGAACATAAAAAAATCGTTTTGTTTATAGTTGGTTATTCTTTCCATCTTGAGAGGAACTACTGTCAAAATCAGAATTCGTTGCAGAAACCATGGCAATATCTAATTATGTTTTTCCTTCCTTGTAACAAAATCTAGTCTGTCTTCTGCATGGAGCCATAAAGGAAAATAATATATCACAACTCGATAATAGAATGATCTCATTGCTTACTCATTTCACAAGTGTAACACTAATGAAGAAACACTCACATTCGTGGAGACTGCAGGAGATTTTGTCCAACCTTAAGGAAATTGACTCCAACGTAAGCTAGAGTATCTAGGAGTAGGATTTGTCATGCACATGGATGTCTGCCTACTATAGAATGTGGGTTGCACTTAAAGAATTTTACCTCTAGATTCACGGACTCAATGGTCCAATCAGGACTTTGTAATGCACTACCAAGCACCAGCTTAACATTTGAGTGCTCTATCCAAAATAAAATAGAATAAAAGGGCTAACTTAGGTAGAGAAGAAGGTATAGCCAAGGAAAGAAGTGGGGTTATTAGTGGTATGCTAACAATTTTCTCTACTTGGTTTGCGTTCTTTTGCTTCGGAAGTGAGTAAGTTTTGATTAGGATATCTACTAAATGATGGTGACTCAAGCTAGTACTTCCATTGAACCTTCAAACAATTTTCTATGCATGCCACTGCCACTTCTAGAGATGGTGAAGTTGATCTTGAAGGTAGGCACCAGGGGGACTTGAACTAAATTGTCATATGAAACATTCCTTGTCATTACCAAGAATATATAATGCATTTTATAATGGACCAAGCCATTGTTGAATTGTTGTCGTTGAAGAAGTTGGTGTAGAAAGCGATGGGAAGGTGGTGCATCAGTGCAACAATGGTGATGCAAAGGCGGTGAGCTCCGAGAACGAAGCAAGGAGTTAATTGATGTTAGATGTAGAGTTAATTGATGTTAGACTGACAAATTTAGTTCTGGGTAATATTTGTTACAATGTCAATTGCCATCACATATGCATTGATGTCATCTTGGTCATACCCTTTCCCTACTTGCAGATTTAGTTCCCCTTTTCCTCCTCTGAAATCATCAAAAAAATCCATTTTTTGACATATACGTGCCCTATCAACTATACAGAGCACGTACATACGCATGTTGCTCCATTGTGGGGCATGTACACATCTTTTTGGCTCAAAAAAGTATTAAAATTCCRTATTTTTGGGCATGGTTTATGGGTTCACTTGGTTCCCGACCCCTTATTGCCCGTTTACAACTACTCCAACCACTTGGAGAGAGTATAAAAAGAGCCTAAGGCCAGAGGAGAGTACATCATATCTAAAGCATCATTATGTTGGTCAATTCAAGTCAGATTTTTCAAGCCCCTATCCCGAGTTAGTGAACATTCCCTTCAGGATTGGAAACCCTTGTTTTCAGTAGTATTCATTATTTTTTATCTTGTCAAAGAGAAGTCATATTTCCTTCTTAGACTCACTTGAGTGAAGAGCCAGGAGGTGTCGTTGATCTTCACTAGCACGGTGGAGGAACCCGAATGTCGGTTTTGGAGTAGCGCCTGTTATCACTCCAGGAAACTCCTTAGGGTTGTAGGCTAAGGATGCTTGGTAACTTAAGAAATCACTAATAATCAAGTGTTTGGAACAATGGGGTAACTGAGAAGGCTTAGCAAAAAGACAACATGTCATGCCTCTAAATAAACCAGTGCTTCGAGAAACTAGATATCAGTTACAGTAAATAATCAAGGTATGAAGAAAAACATTCAAGATAACCAAGTACAGATCTGTAGGGTTATACAAGAATATAAAGAAGATCTAATTCATATCCATGAGCTATATTAGAAGATGACAGTTCTGAACAACTGAACAAAATAGAATTAAATATAGAGTAATGGAAAATGTGGACAGACTGATATATAATGACCAAAGAAAACTGTGATTCATATAGCAAGATAGTGTCAAAGTACATAGCCAAAAATGTATTCTAGATTGCCCCAAATGTCTTTGGCTTTATAGCCTTACAAGATGAAATCTAAATCCTTGAAAGATGGATCAGATTTACTAAAAATAGTCAAATCAAAATAGATACAACAAGTGTAGGATGAGATCCTATAAAAATGGATCTAGAATACTAAAAATGGAAAAGCAAAACAAAATAGGAAAAGGTCCTATCTAATGATCTCTAAGATTAGTAGATTGTTGATGAAGTGCAGTTTTAGCCTCCCAAGGCTGTTTGATTTTGTCCTCCAAAGATAAAATTCGAATTGGATGATGTGTCTTCAAACCCCTGATATTCTTCCTTTGAAAAAGATGCCAAATGTAGTTGAAAAACCTCTTTTTGACCTTATCCCTCAAAACTAGCCTTTGGATCAGACTTGATAATTCAACAACTGTCCATTTGAAGTGGTTTCAAACCATTCAAACTCAAAAAATCCCGATCTGAGAAAAAATTCAGTTATTTTGGCCGTGACAGGCTTTCACCAGCTAATTTACTCGAAAATCTGCTCCTTAGCTGGTGAAAAGCAGAGCTTTCACCAGCTAACTAGCAAAATTCAAGACGAGTTAGCTGGTGAAAACGCAGATTTTTTAAAAATCAAATTTCTCAGTCATGGAGAGTCCATTTTACATGCTTGAATAGTCGATCGACATCTACAAATCCTAAGCTTTCCAATGGTGCTTTCAAATCTGCATTTGGAGCTCGAGAAGCTAGTCAAATGTTCCCTTCAAGATTAGGCATCATTCTTTAAAAACTGTCGGTGCATTTTTTATCGCTAACATCTGGATCCAACTAGGATGGAGACCTCCCTGCGAGGTCTCCAAGAACCTGGCAGACCCTGTGCCTTTAGTATTGGGCATGGAGCCATTCATCCTTTACAATTTATCATCTGGCTATTTTCCAAAGTTTGTTGTTGTCTTTCCCAATCTTCTTTATCTGTAGCATGTCTTCTTCAAACTCCCCTGGAAATGTTGTTTGTACATTGACATGGCATCTGTTGTAAAATGGAACGACCTTCAGTAACAACTGTAACTATTGAACTGAAAATGTCATCTGCTAAGACCATATCAAATGCCTCCTTTGCGACCTCTTTAGTCTGAGGATCTTCCACGAATCTTTGATGCTGTGCAGATAAGCCTTCCAAGGCTGTTTAATGACTCTTGAAAAAGATGGAATTCAAATTTTCCAAGTTTGGAAAAAACCCTAATTCAATGCCCCAAAAAAAGGTGCCAAATCAACTTGAAAACCTCCTCCAACTGTTGTGCATTGAAACTGAATCTTAGATTTGACACTATAATTCAATATGTATCTTTGGAAAGCATTTTCAAGAGATTCGGTTGAGAAAAACTTCGATCTGGGCAAAAATACACCTTCACTGGCCAGTCTCAGGTTTCACCAACTATTTCGCCTTAAGATTTTCTAGTTAGATGGTGAAAGCTTTGCCTTTCATCAGCTAACTGGTTATAATTTTGCCTTCTATGCTGGTGAAAGTTCTGTTTTGAAAATGATCTTCAAAATCGCAAAAATGCATTTATGTCTCAATTTTCTGATCTTTAAGGCTGATCCTTTGGGGCCTCTGAAAATGATGGGAACAAAAATTTGACCATGGGGGAAACGCTAGTAGAGAGGCCATCCTCATTTTGTTTTGAATCATCAATGATATTTCCATGTTTTAGAACAACTACCACGCCATCATCCTCCGTTTGTTGTGACTGTACTGATGGCAGATTGTATTATTATAAGTTAATGGACTGCATTATTAAACACAGATGGTGCCATTCCGGTATATTGATTTTTCCATTCCTAAAATTGTATGAGTGGAGGAATTGTAATGCAGACCCTCCGAAAGGACATCGTAACATTGTGTCAATCAATTATCATACCTGGGGATTCTGCAATTCCTTTGTACTTTTATTTGAAACAAACTCCTGTTAAAAGTCACCCACTTTGAGAAAGCTTGTTAATTATCCGGGTTGTTCCACAAATAAGTTCTTAAAGTGCTCGACGCTAGCTTCAACTCTTACTGTAAAACATACATGAATCCTATGCAATGGAATCTTATTTAGCACCGGGTCTTCATGATTACCTTCATGCCTTGCTCATTGAAATAAGGCTGTGATACAAAAGAAAAAACCTTCTTTTGAAAAATGTATATGTGGAGAAAGGAATTAGAATAGAGATAACAAAAAGAAGTGTAATGAACTGGCACATAGGACTGGGGTCACAAACTTCAGCAAGAACTTTGTATGCCATCGTCAATATTGTAGATCCATATACAAAAAGAAACAAATACCAGAATGCAATACT
Source organism: Picea mariana (assembly GCA_032191745.1). Lineage (NCBI taxonomy): Eukaryota > Viridiplantae > Streptophyta > Pinopsida > Pinales > Pinaceae > Picea > Picea mariana. The sequence continues at coordinate 7,389 of JASDQU010311998.1, read as the reverse complement.
GCCCCATATGCATAGATGTTGTATGTGAAATAACTGATGGCCAGTGCTACTATATTTATCTCAGGTGCATCTTCTCCAGATAAGCAATTCACTTCAAGTTGTTGTTAGCATGATTTGCATGATCGATCAGCCAAGCAAGAAACACCATACCTGTGCATGATGTTAAGATTAAGATTACCTGGTTTGCTATAGGTACAACTGCAAATGTGATATCTATTACAGAGAACAACCTGATCCACTCTTCCTTTACCTTCACTCCATCATGGATCAAAAGGATAATGTCGCCACCATTGTCGAAAATCAGATCAGAGCCACCGCCGGCACCCCAGTTAAGAGCCCTCTCGGTGCACCACCAATACTCCTGCAGTGTTTTCCCCTACAAGGAAAACACAGATGCACTATCGTGGCGTGGTCCTGAGTGTCCAAACTGTCATGTGGACGAAACTCGTGATCTAGGTGCGCTTGAAAGGCTGAGTGGGACCGAACTCAACCCGGCAAGTCATCAATTCGAGCATCTCATCGTTTGGCAGAAAATTCCTTTGCTCTTTATCTATTTCATGTTGGCAATTCATTGACCACATGAAACAGTGGAGAAAACTGTTTTTAGAAGATCAGGAGCCCTGGACGCAAATGCCATACATGGCTTTATTGTTGATTACCATACACTCATCTACGTTTTCCATTAGATGATAATGAATGCATATTTGAGACCACTTGAGCATTGGATGTAATTCATCTGAGTGACAGTGAATTCTTGGTGCAAATCTACCTGTTCATGTCTCTTTGCTCGTGGCCATATGCCATCAACCTGTCAAAAATTCGAACCATGCATATACTTCACCACAGGACACCTGCGCATATATTTTCCCAGCTGGCACTCGACTCTTGCTCTTGGCATAAGGGTTTCTAGCTCATGGCCTGATTTGCATGCAACAGATACCTTTGATTTATCATAAACTTCAACACGCAGCTGTACTCATCGGATGTTGCAAACACCTTCTCTTCCTGTTCATTGGGCATCTGGCATTTTAACTGTTTGCTTTATTTATTTTATTTGTTGAGTAGAAATCCCATGTGCATCGAGATATGAATTTCATATATAAATGACTAGTAAAAAGAACTGGCGCTCAGTGTTGGGCTTTGATAACTTTATATGTTTAAGTATTGTGGAAACTAACATATGTAAACTAGGAACTAGGAGTTTGGCATATGGTTTGATTCTGTAGTTCCCCAAAAGTTTGGTCAGAACTCATAAGTCCCGAGAAGCCTATCAACTTAGGAGTAAGATGTCTGCCTCTGGAAACAACTTAAGTATTCAATGTTATCATCCTCTAGTTTTTTGCTCCCTGGCTTCTCTTCTAGAGCATCCATTTCTCCTTGGTAATTATACCTGGTACTAATGTCAACATAAGACAAATGGGAAGTTTTCAACCATTCACTCCAAAACCCACCTTTCCCAAGCAATACTGCTACCTGATGCTTATCTGAAATGGTTTTCATGATTCCTATTTTTGATTGTGCATCTAGATGAACTAGATCTCAGAACCTTCTGATCTTTGTGACTGCTCTCCAAGGTTCTCTGCATCTTTAGAAACCAACCTCGAAAGAATTGGTTGAGAAAAAGTCAAATCGGGGCAAAAATACAACCTTGCTTCCATGTAACAGGTTTCACCAGCTAATTTTCCCTGAATTTGCCCCTTTAGCTGGTGAAAAGGAAAGCTTTCAACAACTAACTAGTGGGTTTCAAAACCAATAAGCTGGTGAAAACCCAGAAAAACTGCCTTGGGAAAAAATCAAATTTCTCTGAATCTGCAATAAACACCTGAGAGATTGATGGATGACTCGAGGCTGATTGAGTAGCCGCAACATGGAAGGATGATTCAGATTGAGCCATTAAGCGTGAAAAGGGAGTCTTTTTGCTCAATTAAGAAAATTGAAAGTAATCTACTTTCTCAAAGAAAGAGCTTATTCTTCTATCAATCCCTACACTAACCAGTAGAGGCAGATTGATAAAGTAAAACTAAATTTCCAAAGCAGCCAAGAAAGTAATTGACTTGCTAATATCATGTTTGGTCTTTTCCCAAAAGATAAAAGAAACCATAGATCGTGGTAATGCAATTTGAAAAGATGACAAGACCAACCTTCATCTGACAGAAATATTTGGAAATTTATGCTTCTTATAGAATCCAAATGATCAGCAATAGGGTCTTCAAAATCATTAAAGAATACCTCTTTGAGCTGCTGGTCGAATTGACTGTGTTGCAACCATTGATTGCCAGCACTGGTCTCAATGATGAATGCAAATTGTTCTTCTTCTGTCAAGGAGGAATGCAAGCTCAATTGCTGATCTAAACTTTTCAGCACACTATCTCCCTCTTTGTATCTGCTGCAATTCCCCTTTGTCTGCAGAACTGAAAACTGAGGACTGCCTTCATCATCTACTGCAGATTCAATAATTTCACTTGTTGATTTGTCAATCTGCTCATTACCTTTCAAGTCTTCAAAGGGGATAATTCGATCTTCATGACAACCTAAAATAGTAGATGTATTTTATACAATGTCAAAAGCATCACGAAGGTTATCATAGTGTGGATCATTGATCTCTTGATCATGATGAAGAGTATCTTCTGTTGCAGCAAAGTCTTCACGAATGTTGGGATCTTTATACAGCAAATTGAACTCATGACAACATTCATGAAATAGAAAGTCATATGAAAATATGCCTTTACAAAACACATGGAAGGCAACATGGAACTCAGCTAAAGAGCTAATACTAGTAATAGGCAGAGACCGATACCAATCACGAGCAATCCCTTCTAATGAAAAACAAAATAGCCGGATCTTAACATCCTCATGCACAACTTGCGATCAATGTATGTAATCATGAAATTCCAACAAATGTTCAGCTGGCACTTCCCACTCTTCTCCTTGAAATCTAGGAAGACTGTTTTCCCATTCATCTCTACTAGGCACTGGATTAGGGAAACCAGAAATACTTGAAAAAACACAGAATGCATGCCTCTTTGCTAAGATCCTGTTCATGTCATACTAGTGGAGTCACCAACAATTTTCTAAACAATGGAGTCGCCACTAAATTCGTCCTTCATGGAGTCGCCAGATAGATGATTATAGCCAATGTAGTGTCCAACCTTTGTCTATCATCAAAGATCAGATGTATGTCGTCTCCCAGGGAAGCTGAGCTTCAATCTCCTCTCCCCGACAATGACGCCAATTTGTTATCACTCCAAGAAACTCCTTAGGGTTGTAGGCTAAGGATGCTTGGTAACTTAAGAAATCACTAATAATCAATTTTTTGGAACAATGGGGTAACTAAGAAGGCTTAGCAAAAAGACAACATGTCATGCCTCTAAATAAACTAGTGCTTCGAGAAACTAGATATCAGTTACAGTAAATAATCAAGGTATGAAGAAAAACATTCAAGATAACCAAGTACAGATCTGTAGGGTTATATAAGAATATAAAGAAGATCTAATTCATATCCATGAGCTATATCAGAAGATGATAGTTCTGAACAATTGTACTAAATAGAATTAAATATAGAGTAATGGAAAATGTGGACAGAATGATATATAATGACCAAAGAAAACTGTGATTCATATAGCAAGATAGTGTCAAAGTACATAGCCAAAAATGTATCCTAGATTGCCCCAAATGTCTTTGGCTTTATAGCCTTACAAGATGAAATCTAGATCCTTGAAACATGGATCAGATTTACTAAAAATAGTCAAATCAAAACAGATACAACAAGTGTAGGATGAGATCCTATAAAAATGGATCTAGAATACTAAAAATGGAAAATCAAAACAAAATAGGAAAAGGTCCTATCTAATGATCTCTAAGATTAGTAGATTGCTGATGAAGTGCAGTTTTAGCCTCCCAAGGCTATTTGATTTGGTCCTCCAAAGATAAAATTCAAATTGGATGATGTGTCTTCAAACCCATGATATTCTGTCTTTGAAAAAGATGCCAAATGTAGTTGAAAAACCTCTTTTTGACCTTATCCCTCAAAACTAGCCTTTGGATCAGACTTTATAATTCAACAATTGTCCATTTGAAGTGGTTTTAAACCATTCAAACTCAAAAAATCCCGATCTGGGCAAAAATTCGGTTATTCTGGCCGTGACATGCTTTCACCAGCTAATTTACCCAAAAATCCACTCCTTAGCTGGTGAAAAGCAGAGCTTTCACCAGCTAACTAGCAAAATTCAAGACGAGTTAGCTGGTGAAAGCGCTGATTTTTTAAAAATCAAATTTCTCAGTCATGGAGAGTCCGTTTTACATGCTTGAATAGTTGATCGACATATACAAATCTTAATCTTTCCAATGGTGCTTTCAAATCTGCATTTGGAGCTCAGGAAGCTAGTCAAATGTTCCCTACAAGATTAGGCATCATTCTTTAAAAAATGCCAGTGCATTTTTTATCGCTAACAATGCCTTCAACAGACACAAGTTGTAGCAATCTTATTTTTTGTTGTTCATTTAATAAAGATATCTCTTTCCCGTCTCTTTCTATGTTTTATTACATGATTGTCTCATTTGAATATTCAATGATTTAGAATACTAATTGATAGGATTTCAATTATTGTATTTTAAAAGTTAGTTATTCTCGTAACTACCTC
>JASDQU010311997.1:0-13584 GCA_032191745.1 Picea mariana | reverse complement strand
TTAATGAATGGTGTTTTTCGAGAATATTTAGACAAGTTTGTCATTGTCTTTTTGGATGACATCTTTGTATATTCCAATACAAAATAATAACATGAGAAACACTTGCGGATGGTGTTACGGGTGCTAAGAGAGCACCAGTTGTTTGATAAATTGAGTAAGTGCTCATTTTTCCAAAATCGAATTAACTATTTGGGGAATATAATATCTGAAGTGGTAATAGCGGTAGACCCTAAAAATATTGAAGTCATTAAAGGGAAGGAAACACCTAAGAATGTGACAGAAGTTAGATTCATTGTAGGATTTTTGAGGATTGCTCACCCAATCACTTCCTTGCAAAGAAAAGGAGTAAAGTTTCAATGGACAGAAGAATATGAAAAGAGATTCCAACAATTGAAGCAGTTGTTAACCAGTGCTCCAATTTTGACGATTTCAGATCCAGATGAGGAATTCGTGGTTTGCACAGACACATGCAAAGAAGGACTAGGTGGAGTCCTCAACCATAATGGGTTTGTGATATGTTTTGAATATAGGAAATTTAAAGAGCATGAAAGGATCTACAACACTCATGATTTGGAGTTGGCAACCATAGTACACGCTTTAAAGAAATCAAGACATTACCTCACGGGAAAGAAGTTTGAGCTAAAAACAAACCATAATGGTCTAAAATATTTGTTTGATCAGCCTACTTTAAATTCCAAGTAGAGAAGATAGTTGGGATTCCTTTGTGAATATGAATTTGATATCAAGCACATCAAAGGAAATGAGAACAAAGTGGTTGATGCACTCAGCAAGAGAGTGCATGAACTACATGCTACAACCATCATCATGTATCAAACTAATCTTATAGACATAATTTTGGAAGCTGCAAAAGCATATTTGCAGTACATGGAAATGGTAACAAAGTTACAACAAGGTAAGATGCTATAGAAAATAGAAGATTATAGATTGGAAGTTGATGGGATACTCTTGTACATGAACATAATTTGTGTACACAGTTCTCATGAATTGAGGAGTATGATCTTGAAAGAGATGCATAATGTGTCTTATGTTGGGCACCCTGGATATCAGAAAAAAGTGGCAGCAATCAAGAGCCATTACTACTAGCCAGGCATGAAGAAAGAAATTGAAGAACACATCGCCAGATGTATTGAGTGTCAAAGGGTCAAAGATGAGCATAGAAACCCATTTGGGTTGCTACAACCATTACCTATTCCTAAGTGGAAGTGGGAAGTGGTGACAATGGATTTCATCACAGGATTACCCAGAACAAACAAGCAACATGATTCCATCATGGTGGTGGTGGATAAGCTTACGAAGGCTACCCATTTTATTCCCTTGAAGACTAATCACATGGAATCTAATGTTGTTGATATTTATATGAGGGAAGTAGCATAATTGCATGGTATTCCCAAGACAATTGTGTATGACAGAGACCCAAAATTTAGCTCGATGTTTTGGAGAGGATTATTCAAGGGGCTTGGAATGAGCCTGAACTTCAGCACAACTTATCATCCTGAGTCTAATGGAGAGAGAGAAAGATTAATCAAGTGATATAAGATATGTTAAGAATGTATGTGATGGAAAAATCATCCAGATGGGAAGACTACCTACACTTGGTATAGTTTTCTTACAACAATGGTTACCAAGCTTCACTGAAGATGAGCGCATTTGAGGCACTTTATGGCAGAAAGTGAAACACACCAATAAGATGGGACAACTCAGTTGATAGATAAATAATTGGGCCAGAGTTGCTCGGTGAAATGGAAGAGAAAGTGTTAAAGATTAAGCAAAATTTGAAGGCAACCCAAGACAGGCAGAAAATCTATTATGACAAAGGCAGAACCCACAGGGAGTTTAAAGTGGGTGATCATGTTTTCTTGAAGGTGAAAGCCAACAAAAGTTCTCTGAAGCTGGGAAATTGTTCGAAGTTGGTAGCGAGATATTGTGGACCATTTGAAATTATAGAAAGGATTGGACCAATAGATTATATGCTTTCATTTCCTACATGAATGACTATTCATAATGTGTTTCATGTCTCATTGCTCAAGAAATATATACCTGATGCTAATCATGTGATTGATTGGAATGTGATTCAGGCGGAGCAAGAAGGAACTTTACAAGTGCATATGGTGCGCATACTAGACCAGAAGAGCAAGAAGCTCTAGAATCGAACCATACGGATTGTAAAGGTCCAGTGGACCTAGTACAGTCCTGAGGATGCAACATGGGAGCACGAAGATGATATAAGGGAAGAATACCCACATATTTTTGAATATTTTGGAAATATTGTTGATGTTGTGTAATTAAGTTGCACTAAGGAAAGTGAAAAAATAAGGGGAGGGGATTGTACTACCCCAAGGATGAGCCCCGATTGTAATTATGAATGTAACATTTTCTGTAGGCTGGTGGTCCAAGTATCTATAAGCTGGTAGGCTTATGTGTTGATTAGGCTGGGAGCCTAGATGTTAAAGGATATGAGACTATTTTGTACATGTAAATATTTATATTATTAATATAACAACATCTTTTCATGTAGACCGACCATGAAGAAAGAGTATGGGGGACTGAACTCCACTAGCTTGGACAAGGGAGGGGGCTAAGAGATTGAGGGAAAAGGACTAAGATTAAGAGACTAATAGAATAATATAATTATTATTCTAAAAGTTGTAAAGAGGATATGAATTTACCCTAAGTTCCTTTAGAGAGAGGAACGAGTCCCAAGTCGGAGGAACGTGCTTCTGGAGAGCCAAGTTTCATCCAAGATGCATGAAAATTTATGGGAGGTATCTCACCATCCTGTCAAGGATGGCCTCCGTTACCTAACTCATCAATGCACGGAGAAAGCACACAGTGAGCCAGTTCTCCATTGTTGAATTCCAAGACACCCAAACCCCTGCAACAAAACCAAATTGATACCCTCATTGCAACTATACCTTGGGGGTTTCCTATGTTTTGTCATGTCAGTAACATTTCCCACATCCTGTTTCTGTTGCTTCCATCACCATGCCCATGTGTTGAGGAGTGAGAGTAAGGAAGTGGGTTGTCAGGCCCGTGGATAGAAGAAGAAAGTTGTCAGGCCTGTGTGCAACTCTCTCAAGGTGAGAGAGTATGTTGAGGAAGTGAGTTCTCCTAGAGGGAGTCTAGTAGAATATATAGAGCTCTGAGAATTCCTAATCATGTTTGTTGTTGGAGCCCCGGAAAGGGAGGTGTAGCAGTCGATGGACTGTGTGACAGTGAAGGGGTACACTCTTGGGGTGGGACAGGCATGTGGGGAATGAGAGTCTATGAGTTGTATGCATAAGTGGATCCTTGGAAGAAGTCATTCCTATTACACTATGAAAATTCCTCTTGTCCCTTCCTAGCGTAGGAATCCCTTGTCCGGTGGAGTTTAGTCCCAGCTCGGGGGTGACCCTGCTTAGAGTGAGGAGCAGTGTGGTCTATGTCTAAGAGGTTCGTGGAAGGTCTACAAGCAGTTAGTATAATTTAATTAAGAGATGAGTATATTTTCTGTACGTAATGGTTAAATGATGTATTTTAGTGCATATTTGTGTTTCTTGTAATGTTATCTTGTGTTTCACTGCATGTATGTTTTCATGTTATCTCTATTTATTGTTGTTATGTTTATATGTGAATATTTCCACAAAAGATGTTTAATTTGTGATGATGCCTGACTTGTTGGTGGCAGGGAACATTACAAATTGGTATTAGAGCATTATCTGGAGTAGTATGGCCTGTCTTGGGTGGTCGGGGATGTTACACCCAGTGTCCATTCCCCACATGAATTTCCTTGCATTAAGAAGAGGTATGTTCCACTGTTTGGGCATAGTTTCTTACTCGTGACACTCGTTTCCTCTCTTGTATCATAGAATTCATTTTCCTATGAAAAAACAAAAATGATGGGTTGGGAAAGAATAGTATCTTATATTGGCAGCAGTCGTGTTGCCTTTGAATAGAGCACAAAATTTTGAGTCCATTTGTCATCTAAATTTTGGGTTTAGCACGACCTTAGGAAGCTTAGCTCATTACTTAGAGTTTACTCCTCCGACTGGTTACTCTTCTAGTCCCTATGGATAGTTTGATTGGTGCCTCCTGCATCACAAAGTTTCATTATCAATTCTAAGTTGTTGGAGTCATCCATATGTCTCATGTTCTTATTCAAAGGATATCTATAAGCCTATGTCAACCATTTCTCGGAACTCTTGACTTTGCATGTTGGTCATACCCTGAGTGTATCTCAGAGTCACATGAAGTTGTAGTCCTATTGTGCACCCTGGTCCTACTTTCATTATGGTAGGTAACCTTGAACCCAGTAGTCGACATCTTCTCATTGGTCACTAACTGGGGGGTGTCCCTTGTGTTCAACATAAATAAATCTATTTACACATTGGGATTCGTGCAGTGTCTTGGATTCCATTAGCCTTACTGTTAGTTTCCTCACCTTTGTCGGCAATTTTCCTTATTGGATTCTATTCATAGAGTCTCTTTCATGCACTACTTTAATCTGGTGCATGCGAGAGATGCACAAGGTCATTGGTTCATGAACATCATCTTTGTCCAAGTTCCTCCAAATCGACAAGCTATTGCTTTATACCTCATGTTGACTGATGAGAAATGCCTTAATGCTCTCCTTTCAGTGGGTCTCCTTCCATCGACTTCATCTCATTTATTTTGGAAACGAGGCCTAGAGTCCTATGAGTACCTAGAGGCTTGCAGACATCAATGGAAGTTTCTCCCACAATTGGCAATTGGGAATACATCAATGTCTCCTAATCTATGGATTCTTCAAGTGTTCAACCTCAACACCTCTATTCACACTTGTAAGAATGTACTTGGTTCCTTGATACCTATTATCGGTAGTTTTTCTCGCATCTATTAAGAATATACATTAATGATCGATAATCAAACAAAGTCTCATTGTTTTCGACCTCAACTCCTCTATTCACATGCTCTAGACTTGCACCTTTGGTAGATCGTGTAGAATACTTGAAGACACTAGTTTATAGTAGCAACTTTCCTAAGTTTTTGTTGTCATTCATTGGACCAATACTTCTATGACTTCAATGATCATGGGATATCATATTGTACTCCTTTGTATACAGATATCTTAATATTGATTATGAGACTAGTTTTCACTGGGCCTTGTTCATGACTATGAAAACCTATGGCATGTGTCTACCTTGTATTGCCTATTCATGGCCACAAACAATTGTTTGGTATATTTCCACATGGATCTACAATGTAATTCAAATCGGCATCCATGTGTACAAAGTCATTATGAATTGTAATATTTTCATGAGAAGCTAGCACTTCCAGATGAGTCTCCATCACTCCACTTATGGGAATTATAATGTATTTTGGCCATCATAGATACTCCTATAAACTCACACATTAGGGGGCATCTATTATAGAAAAAATTTCCTCACCCCATGCAACTTGCTCAGAAGGCATTTTCCATTTCCCTATGCAGACTTGAAGTCCCTTTTGCAGTTCAAAGAGCCAAAAAATCATATTTTTCCACATATACCTGTCATAATAGTTATATAGCATGTGTATACGCAGGTTGCACCACTACAACCCACGTACATCAAGTTTTGTGCCCAAAATTAAAAATTGTGTTGGGTTTCCATGTCATGTCACAATATCCATGATCCTTGACCTTCCATATACTAGAAATGTTTTGAATCTTCCCTTCGGTTCCATTGGAAGGCTATAAATTGGGCCATATCAAAGTCGTGGAAGAGGAGAGAATTCAAATTTAGAGAGAAAAGATACTCTGGATAAATTTTCACTTCACATTGGGTCTGCATCCCTTTGTCCTTTGAATTCTGAAAACATTCTTCAACCCCCAAGTTCTTCCCTCTTTGATCGAGAACCTCATTTTCTCTCTTATATGATCTTGCCTTTAGTGGAGGATTGAAGTGGTGGGGGGCGGGCTGGAAGGGACTTAGTTTCTCAATTTTGAGATGTGCCGAAATGAAATTTTGTCACTTATACACTTCTATTGATCATTTTTTAATAGAAATACTATTTTCTCATCGAATTGATGTCTTGAAAATATTTGAATTATTATTCCATGGGAGTATTTGTTATGAATGTTAATGGATTATGATATTGTATGTGCTAAAATTACATATTATCACCATATGTTTGCATATCTTGGTTGTTGAGGACAAGTTGTAGGTATAAAGCTTTGAGTTGCATGCTCAACGATGGTATTCATCGAACATCCATATGATGTAGGATATTTATCTTGTCTTATTATCATTTTCATTTATATAGCATACTTGTGAATATAGTTGATTTCTGTAGTCATTCCGTCTATTTTGTTTTACCCCATGCCATAAAGTGATTTTCCTCGTAAAAGGCCATCAATGTGGAACCTATTGATACCATTACAACTACAAAAATCCAACCAGATGAGTCAGATACCTGATTCTCCTTTTGCCAATGGTCTAATATACATATGCTCCCTTTTAGAGAATGAGGAAATAAAGTACCAAATTAATCAACTCATCCACAAGGGTCACATTCGACTAAGTTCTTCGCCTTGTGGGAGCCCAATTGTGTTTGTGCAGAATACGAATGGAATGTGGTAGCTCTATATTGATTATAAAGCCTTAAATAAAATCATTTTTAAGAACCAATACATGATCCCCCAAATTGACGATATTCATGATAAACTCAAGGGTGCCAAGCCCTTAAGAAAGATCAATATAAAATTGGGTTATCAACATGTTCTAATAGAGTCAAATAGTGTATGTAAGAAAACCTTCAAATTTAAGGAAGGCCTATTTGAGTGGTTGATCATACCTTTTGGATTAACTAATTCTCCAACTATATTCACAACAATGATGGATGATATCTTGTGTCCACTCATAAAATCTTATGTGGTGGTCTATTTGGATGACATCCTCATCTTCATCCAGACCTGGGAAAAGACTTGGACCACATTCAATAGGTCTTGATCACCCTATGACAACACAAGCTATATGTTAACCTATAGAAAGCATTATTCAACATGCATAGGATCCAATACTTAGGATACATCATGAATGAACATTGGGTTCATGTGGACCCATTCAAGATTCAATTCATTCATTAGTGCCCAACCCTCATGACTAAGAAAGAGATTTGCAGCTTATTAGGCCTCACCAAATTATACTACAAGTTTTTGTTGGGTTTCCCTCATATATATTGGCCCTTACGTCAAGTGACCAAGGAGAGAGCTAGAACTAGGTTTTCCTAGTCTAAATCATAGAAAAAAATCATTCCAAGGAAAGAAATATTGCCTCTATTCTGCACCAGTCTTGACATATCTAGATATACAAAAACCATTCAAGATTGAGACAGATGCCTCAAACTATGTTATCGGTGCCATCCTCACTCAATATGGACATTCAATTGTCTATCATAGTGAAGCATTGTCTGATGTATTCAAGAGTATCCCACCTATGACAAAGAGATGTACTACATTGTGTAGGAATGTCGATAGTGGAATCATTATATTATGGGAAAGGAAATGATCATCCATGTTTATCACAACCCTATGAAATTCATGCAGACATAAGGAAATATATAAAATGGATACCATACAAAATAGTATACATACCTACAACAATTCCACCTGAATATTAAGTACAAGAAGGGCATCATCGACTGTCTTATTGACTGCCTCAGTCATTCCTCAGTTGTGTCTCTCATCACATTTCTTAAATCCTATGGGAACGAGACCTCTGAGTGGCCACAATTATATAGCAGTGACTCTGAATTCACTACTAATTACCATACCTTGAGTGTCGAGAAACAAGTTTCAAACTTCCACCTCTAGGATGTGATATTTTTTTATCTCAAGTATCTTTATGTTCCCATAAGAAAGTATGCAAAGCTAAATTCGGAGTCACATTACAGTTAAGTACCAGGGAACTTTCGGGTGGAGAACACAATAGCAGTGCTTCAAAATAATTTCTACTAGCCCAAGCTTCGACATGTCGTCAACTTGTACAATAGGTCCTACATTGTCTATGCCATCCCTAAGTTTTCCATAAAGAAGAAGAAGTTGTATACTCCTCTCCTTGCACCAGAAAATCCTATTGATGCTTGAATCTGTCAGGATCAAAACGAAAACCTCACGAGGACATGAATCCTCCTACATTTTTAAAGAGGTGGTACTCCTCTTGGGCTAAGAGATATATCAGTGATATCTTGGATTAGGAGAATTCTAAGGCATCATACCCTAGATCTTTATTGCTTGAAATTATGAAATGATATGTTTCTTCAATAAACTAATCTGATCTTTGTATGTATAAATAATTCTTTAAACATTTGAAAATATTAAATAAGGTCTTCAACATCATAATTTATTTGTGATCAACATCACATACACAATCCTCTTAATCATATATAAATACATCCATGTCTTCTTCAGAAAAAATAGAAGAGAATACTTTGATCATCTCAAAGAATTTTAAAACAGTATTGCTATCAAGATCAAAATATAATTTGATAGGTCAATCCCAAATACCTCATACTTAAGACTTGAAGTTACAAGATATAATCAGAATCAACCCCAAAGCAATCCTTTGTGGAGTTTAATCATGAAAAATGTTCTTCATTAAAAAGGCTTTGACAGTCATGTATATGGATGTAAATAATCCATGATCATTTAAGAAAAATATTTTGTAAGAATACAAGAAGAACACTCAAGAACTCAGTCTTGCTCCCAATTCAAAGACTCAAGCATAAAGCTATGAGAAATGGTGTAGAAGAATATAAAGAGTGGAGAATATGGAGAGATATTTTCTTTGATTAAAAGATTGGCTTTGTATTCATGGCTGAAATTTTTTTTTCCTCTAATCTTCTTCCCTTCCCCTCTAATGATTCTTCTTCTTCGACCCATTAATGAAGCCTCTCTTCTCTTTTTAAGATGAGATTTTCTAACTATTTGAGTAGTTAGGGTTTCTCCCTTCTAGAAATTCCCGTACAAGTTTCTTATTGAAAAATTATCTTTAATTAATTCCTCATTAAGTCCTCATTATTTAAATCACATAATTAATATATGCATATTGAAAATGGGTTTCTTTCCTTTTTGAATAAAAGTTTTTTTAAAATAAACTTTTATTTTCACAATTTAATTAATTTCTTATAAAAATAGGAATGTGTTTTAATTTTATGGGAGAAATAATTAACTTTTTAGCCATGTAAACCACTTATTATGTGATATTCATACTCTTATCTTTCCAACTATATAAATTTTGCACAAATATATCGCTCGGATATCAAGATATGAGCTCGTAAAGTTGAGTTGTCACGCAGGCCCATTAAACATGAAGTTGACTGATATTTTAATTTTTGGGAAACGTTTAGCAACCTTCAGACTTTTAAAGCTATACCATAATATGATACATCTAAATACCTTTCCAACGGTATAAAGTTTTTGAAATTCCAACACCCATAGCTCAAGTTATCTCCTCCAGAAGATTAACACTTAGCCATTGTTGATCAAACTTCATGGGAAAATATGGGCCCTTGGATTAAATTTCATCCTTCCTTAAGGAAATTATACTTGTGCCAAGTCATTTATGATTCATCCATTATTGTATTTCCATGTGTCTCCAATAAAACTACACCATGTGGCATGATCTCACAAGCTAATGAAACTGCCATGTCATCCATTAATTGGCTGCCATGTGGCACCACTCTTTGATCCCCATGTGGCACCACTTCATGATGCCAAGTGTCATGATATTATTGGATTTAAAATTTACTAATATTATTGGTTAAGAAATGAATATTATAAAAATGTTATGAGTTAAATATTTATAAAAAATTTATGCTATAATATTTTAAAGGAGATGGAATGAGAGTGTAAGGAAAAAGGGAAAGTGGGTAGTTAAGGGGGAGGGTAAAAATGTAGGTGGCAGAAGGGGGAGGGGAAAATGTAGGGAGAGGAGTCAGGTGGAGTGACGTAGTGTGAGGTGAGGGGACGGGGTGAGGTGAGTGCATCGGAGGCACACGTGAGGGATATGAAGGGGAGCAGTGAGGGATTTATGGCAAGTTTAACCAACCACCATAACTCAAATAAAAACTAAATATGGGATATGAGGGGTGAGGGAAGAGAGGAGAGGGGGTATTTTGAGGGGAGAGGAAGTGACAGGGGTGAAAAATGTGGGGAACGGGGAAGCGTGAGTGGGATAGGAAGTGAGGGGGAAGGGATATGTATGAGACTCACTGAAAAGGTTGGAAGGGGGTGATAAAAACTAAACTAAGGCATGAAAGAGTGAATTGGAGATAAGGTAATGTGGAGATATAAGGAGGGAGAAGGAAATGAGTAAGATAAAAAAACAAACTAAGTATGGGATGTGGTGAGGTAAGGAGAATGGAGAGAATGATAGGTTCCCATGAGAAATACCATGAATATTGTTTTATGGGTTTTGAACCTAGCACAAGAATATTTTAAGGGTTTTGGACCTGAAAATTGAAGAAAACCAAGGTCTTGGACCCAAAAAATTTAAATGCAATTACAATAGATTAACTTTATTCCACATGAAAGAGGTGCCATTTTCCACTTTAAACTTTAAACCTGGATATATTGAGCATAAAAACTCATATTTCCAATGCAAAAAATGTGTGGTGAAGATAATATTGAGGACTACAAAATGAACTTATAATGGTTCAAAAAATTTCATCTTTTGATATCTCTTTTTTTTATTATTCTAGGAGAGGGAACATACATTTGACCAAATTTTGGTCAACAACTAGCTCCAACAGCGGGACAGTGACACCTTGTGGGTTGCTGAGAACACCAAAATATCAAGACCAACTGCCCTATCCATTGGGCTATTGTTAAGCCCTAATATTGGCTCATTACCCCTTAATTGGGTCATATTACATTAGTAATGTTATTTTATTTATGTCGGCTTTATTCCATTAGTTGTAATTATACCTCCTAGTCTCCTGTATATACCAAGGAGACATTTTCATTTGGAATCATCTTGTACTTAAACATTTAAGTGGGGTAAAAGGAGGTTGCCCCCTTGAAGAGGCTTGTTATCTGAAATTATCACTTTTTCAAGGCATTGATTACTTTTTCTGAGGTTTTTCTATGCTATATTGATATTTGGTTCTTAACATATGGTATCAGAGCTCAAAGTCTTGGGGTTTCGCTGCTACATCTGAGACAACTTGGAATTTTTTCTATAAATTTGTTTCTACAATGTTTTAGAAGGAACGACTTGGAGGATATTTAGTAGAAGGATCAAGGTACGTTGGGTTAAAATTTCAGCTCCTGAGGCCTTATACCTTCGTAGATACAGTCTGTACAAGATAGGGTTCTGGAATCATCCTGAATTGAGTCATTGCGGAATTTTTGCTATAAAAAAATTTATGTAACGTTTCAAACCCTGAAATTCAGAGGATATTCACAGAACTTAGTAAGTTCTCTATGGTAAAAATTTCAGCTTTTGGGTCATCTTACATTTGTATATACACCCTGTGGAAGATAGGGTATTTGACTAGCCCTATTGACTAGTCTCAAGAAGGTGTTCCAGGTAAAACAATCATAACTTCTTCCTAGAGTATCCAAATTGAGTGGGACTAGTTTCATTGGATATTGAACAGTCTTTAGTATTTTTGGTACGAGTTTTAAAATTTTATATCAATTATTTTGTGTGGGGCATGTTATACAAGTGAGATCTCTTGGAAAGGCCAAAAATCAGCAAGTTGTGGGGAACTTACCATAAATTCCACTTGGCACATCCAATTTTGATCAGAACTATGACATTGCAGAGAAGAAATATCAAAGAACTACATAAAAGAAAGTTTCATACCCAGAAGGGCCAAAACTTGGGAGATACAACAGAAGAAAGATTGTCTAGCAGAACCACCTCAAAATCAAGGTTCAAAAGTGATACTTGGCCAACATGCCACCCAAAAAGGAAACTTCTACACCAAATAAGCCTCCAGACAATCCTACTTGGACTCTTGATGAAGGTGAAGAAATGTGTAGGGACATCAATTATTTACAAAAGAAGATAGTAACAAAAGATGAACTACAAGAGATGGAACCTAAGTTGGAGGCAAATATGGATGGTTCAAAAGAGGAGATCATGAAAGTATTGAAAAATTTCGTAACAGAGAAGACACCTGAAAGTGAAAATACATCCCATGAAATTCATGATGAGGACATAAGGAAGGTGAATCATGAATGGAGAAACTCCAACTTTGGGTTGAAGACCAACCACGTTCCTAAGATCGATATGAGGAAGTTTGATGGCAAGGACCCAATCACATGGATACTTCAGGTGGAGCAATTCTTTTATCTACATAATGTGCCACATACACAAAAGGTACAAATTGCTTCTTTATATTTAGAAACTAATCAATGTGTATGGTATCGATGGCTTTTTTCTCGCAAATCACTCGTCACTTGGAAAATTTTCACGGAAGAAATGATAGCACACTATGAGGATACAAGGAGCGATACCTTCTTTAGCCAATTGATAAATCTCAAGCAAAAGGGTTCAGTTACTGAGCACATTGAGAACTTCCAAAGATTGAATATAAAGGTAATCGATATTCCAGAAGAGCACTTGATTGATGTATTCATAGGAACTTTAAAGGATAACATTCTACATGAGTTTCTCCTTTGGGAACCCAAATCATTGGAGAATGCATTGAAGGTGGCAAGAAATGTTGAAAGTAAAAATATGGCTATGGCTACTAGAAGGACCAATCCTAACATATATAGAGAGAACAATTCTCCTTCTTCTAAAACACCTCAACCTACAGGGTTGACAACTCAACAATTGGAGGAAATAATTAAAAAGGTTTATGCTTTAATTGTGACAACAAGTATAGTAAGGGACATAAGTGTGGTGAGAAGAAATTATTCTACATAGATTGTGAAGAGGAAGAAGAACAAGAACAAGAACCATCTCAAGATGAAAACGTAGAAGCAATTTCGTCTGAAGAGTTGACTCCCACGATATTTTGTAATGCATTGGTTGGAATTAGCACTCCTCAAACCCTCAATATCGAAGGATTCATCAAAAAGAAAAGGTAATAGTCCTAATTGATTCTGCCGGTACTCATAATTTCATTCACTATAAATTAGTCAAAGCTCTCAATTTCTTTGTATATCCAGCACCAGCGTTTCAAGTAATGATTTCAAATGGAGGAACTATCAATTGCTCAGGAAAATGCAATAAGATCAATATTACTATGGGGAATATGTAATGAATAGTCCAATTATTGCTATACCCATGGGTGGTGCAGATGTTGTACTAGGACTCCAATGGTTACAATCATTAGGAACAATGGATTTTAATTTTTAAGAACTTTTCATGAAATTTTCATTGGAAGGAAAAGAAATTGAGTTAAGAGGTATCACAGGGAAACCCGATAAGGTGATAAGCTCTAATGAAAAAATTATTGAAAAAGGGGCATCAAGGAATTATTACACAACTATGCTCACTAGATGTTCAAATATCTAAGCCATCTATTCCTCAAGATCTCCAAGGGATCATTGATAAGCATTCCAAAGTATTTGAATATATTCCCAAAGGTCTTCCACCCACTCGAAATCAT
>JASDQU010311996.1:7310-19446 GCA_032191745.1 Picea mariana | reverse complement strand
TCAAAACCCTAGGTGACAAGCACACAAGTAGGTCCTTGTCTCAAGTCCCCTAAAAGAGAAACTTTTCAGCCATTGAAGAAGGAAAAGAGCCTAGCCTTTGCTACACTCTTCTCCTTTTCTTCCCCTATTGCTAGCCGTACTTTCCAGAGGTCAAGAAGGAGACGTCCCAGGCCTAGGTTATCTACACCTAGGGCCGTTTTTCTTCTAGGGTTTTATGATAGAGCCTTGTTGTAGCAACACTCTCCCTCATTGCACTCTCTTGTCTTGATTTATCTTATATGCTAGCCGTTTTTGCCAAGTTAACCTAAGAAAGGAGGAGAAAGCACGAGGCCTTGCTTTAGCAACACCGGAGTGAGCCTCTCTCCCTTAGGGATTTGATTCTGAGGCCCTGCCATAGCAGCACTTCAAAACTCTTCCCTCTAGTCCTTAGCCGTCCTCCTTCAACCCTTGCGTCCTCTACTAAATTGACTCCATTAACCCCAAGGCACTAATCTTAGACCTCCAGCGTTGAAGTAGAATTGGATCTAAAACACTCTCAAACCTTTTTGAATTGAAACCCTAACTACACTAACCCTAACATACTAACCCTAAGTTGTTGACGTCACACTTGAATATTTCATCTTTATTGCAGCAACGTCTTGTTTTGAGGGCAATTGAATGGTGGTTTAGGCATTAATTGAATAAAGTGTCGATTGGTTACCTTGAATGCCACATTGTTCCAATATTTATTGGTGAAGTGTTATATCTTTTATTGCTATTGATAAACATTGACTTCGTCAATTTTTATTGCTATATTGCTCATATACATTTATCAGATAGTCTTATGAAGTACTAACCCATTGAAATATAGCTTGCATATATTAGTTTGTTGTTGCTTTGTTCCAGGCAGGTGTTCTTCATTGGGGATTCACTTTATTATTGGCTGTTTAGCCGGGACTATCTGCTTCAGTGGTGATCTGTGAAGGGGGAACTTTACCTTTGTCCTTTTAAACCTTTGCCTCTTCAATACCCCAAGTCACCGGGGACGTCTCCCCTGGGCCTCACCTCCCTAAAGAGAAAGAACCTTCCCATCGAGGTGACATTGTGTGGGATAGGTTCCTGTTACGCCAGTTTGGACCTCCATCTTATAGCCATTTGACCTAGCTACAAACTGTGCGATAACAGGACCTTGTGTAATCTTGTTTGCCATTGAAAGCAGTCACATAGAATCGTGCATCCCTTTGGGAGACATTCTATTGTTGAGCATGCTAGGCTTGATGTGTTGAATGTTTCCTTTTCAGTATCTTTAATTTCCTGCACATACAAGCAAATTTAGTTAGTATCTTGTAAATCATTGTATCTTGCTTTGTATCTTTTTGTATCATTTATTCATCTTGTATTTAGTTGTAAATCTTTGTATCTAATCTTGTTGTAAAGTAGCTTATTTATTTATAATATTGTGTAATCTTTGTAATCAACCTCCCTCAAACTTTAGTTGACCCTTTGCCCAATCTTAGGCACTAGTCTTAGTTGTCGTAGGAAAAGGCTTGCTTGTCATTTCTAATTGTTGCACATTGCATTGCTGCATTTGCATCATAGGCTAGATCTTTCCCCCAACCTTTTAAACTAATTAAAACCAATTCCTAGAACTTAACGTTTAATCTCATCTAGTAACTAGGGTCTACCCCCCTTGGTTTCCCTAGGAGTAAGCCTAGATGGAAGAAGTTCAAGTCAAAGTGACAGCGTGGGCTTTGAACCTAGGCATTGTGCCTCCAAGGACACACTAAGTGAGCAGAACTTAGCTCACGTTTGCAAGTGTGTATAAGGACGGCAACGGACTCCATTTACCCTAAAAAAGCACCGATCTAAGCCTTGCTATTGAGTGATTGACAAAAACTACTATCAAAACCTTTACCTTGAGCTCTCTACTAACTACTCCTAACCCTAGAATAGTCTAATCTACTAACCTATTTGTTGTTGTTACTAAAGTAAGCTACAGCCATCTATTGCAGCACTAAAAGCACCTAAAAGCAATTGAAAAGTTGATTAATACACTACCTTATTTGCTTCTGACAAATGATAGTACTTTGGTATTGATGAGTAATTATTCTTGGTCATTTAGAAGCCATTTTAAAGGCATTTATTGTGAAGCTATTGTCTTATAAACATTGCTGCTATAAAATTTTGTTTGCTTCATCATATATCAACTATTGCTTTTATTGATAAAGTCCACGATTTTATGAAGTACTAACAGCAAGTTGTACTTGCAAAAGATATCTTTTCTTGTTGCTTTGTTCTGGCCAAATAAATATTAATACCTCATTACTTCATTGGTTAAAACCCTGGGACTTTCTGATCAGTGTGACTTGTGAGAGGGGACATTTTCATAGACACTTTAGCCTTTGCCTTCTCAAAACCCCAGGTCATCGGGGACGTCTCCCCTGGGCCATCAACCCTAAATAGAAAGAGATATCCTGTTGAGGTGACAGTGATAGAATAACCTCCCGTTACGCCAATTTGCATTCCTTCAACCTTTTCCTTTGGAATAAGTACAAATTGTGCGATAACAATCACATAGATTAGATTTCAATTTGGAAAGTAATACTTTAATTGCTAGTTTAGATTTCTTTTCAGCAATTTCCTTTCTTGTCTAAAATAAACATTTCCCCTCAGCTCCCAGTGCGGTTCCTGACCCTTCCAGTTGCGAGCTTGTCTCGATCTTCTAGGAGTAAGTTTCATACACACTGGGTTGGTCAGTGGTGATAGATTAATAGGGAAATCTCAAAAGAGAATTATTGCTTGGCTTTAAGAACCGCCTAGGGGGAGTGCGAAGTTTCACTGAATACCTCGGGCTTGTTCCCCTCAGTGTTGGACATCTGGCACCTCTAGTGGGCTTTGTTAGCACTCTGTAATTTGCCCAAGGCTGTGATGGCAGTCACAGAGGCAACATCAAAACCACTTCGAGTCTTGGATCTAGCCCTCCAAGACTCAGAGAGGGATCTCTCTATCTGATATAACTTTGTTTTAAGAGAATATTAGGCTAGCTATGCAGAATAGGATAAGTTTCTGAGTTGGGTAGGTGCAGCGAAGAGGAACCATGGGCAATAGAGTCACAATCTGAGATTTAATCAAAAAACAAATCCTACAGACAGCCTTACAGGGCAAGGTCGGCAAATCACTGGATTCTTCGTAAGCTTGGGGTATGGGAGAGGGGGAAAATTGTTAAGAGGTCAAGTTAAAGACAAAGCAGTAAAGAATTATGCGTTTAACTTTTAGTGGAAAACATTGACATTGCTTTAAACTGGGAACAGGGTGTTTTTACACAAATCCTAATCTTAAATCTCTTTGAAACAATGGAGAAGACAAACATATATGATAACAKAGGAAAACAAAATCACAATGAGAAAAAACTTCACCAATGAATTTGACACAAGAATCCTGTAACTGCTGCGACTGTATTATTTGAATTGATGAAAAATACAGCTGGCTCTGTGAGCTCTGATACAAGATTTAAATCATGGTCCCTGACTGATCAACCCTTTTACATTAAAAAATCATCTCTATAAATAGGAGAGGTCTCCCCATAAGTTTCGAAAGTTGGATTCAACCGCCTCGGCCAAAAACAGCCACAAATCCCCCAAAATCTGGAACTGCCTACCATGAAAGACAGGCCTAATTTCTGCAAAAAAAGGGGTCCGAACAGACATTTGTTTCTCTTCAACGCTGACACCTGGGCAAAAACTGAAGGAGGTTATGGTAGATGGGCATGTGCTGGACAAAAACCTCCTTCGGTTTTGCCAAATTCGCCTCCAGCTGGCCGTAACAACTCCTGCAAGATCGGGACTGTAACAGAAAAACCGAAAATCTGAAAAAAGAGGCTGAAAGACAGCTTCGATTCTCCCTGCTCATGGCACCTGTGCAAAAACTAAGAGAGGTTTTTGTTCTTCAGCCCGTGATGAGCAAAAACCTCTCTCGGATTTTGAAAATCTGTCTTCATTTTCCTAGAATCCGTTTTGAAAGAAGACCTACCGAATAGGCAAAAATGGCGAAAAATGAGAAAAGTGGTTTTTTTTGGGATGGATGGTATTCCGGACCCCCCCTAAGGTGGTAAGCGGTTTTTTTTTGGGGGGGGTCTGCTGGCATGTGGGGGCAACACCTGTCCGGGGGTGGTTTTTAGAAACTACCATTCCGAACCCCCCCCTCTCGTTAAGTTTCAGATAGTGAGGGGGGGTCCGGAATTTTTAATAACCATTGATTTATTTGTTTGATGTGAATGAGAGTGTACGGGGGGTATTTGGGTGGGTAGACTTAGGGTAGTGTAGTTTTTAATTTTTTTAGTTTTTGTTTTTAATATTATTTTATTATATGTTTTATTACGTTTTGTTTTATGTTTTTTTTTTAACATATGTTTTTGTATTATTAATTATTATGTTTTTTATTATATTTTTTTATTATATTTTAATTGTTTTATTACTTTTTTTTGTTTTTATTTTGTTTTATTTAATGTTTAATATATGTATTTTTATATTGTTTTTTAATTTGTTTTTTAATCAATTTAAATTAATCAAACTCTAACCTAATTACTAACTTAGATAATTAACTTAATTATTTATTAATTAATTAATTAATTATTAACTAGTTAGTTATCAGCTAGTTTAACCAATTCTAACTATACTAACATTATTATTTAATCTAATTAACTTATTGTTCTTTGTGTTTGTCCTAAGTTTGATTATTCATGGATGGGTGATGGGCGAGAGGTAGTCAACGGAGCAAAAGGACAAGGGAGTGAGGGTGCAGCATGGATGAAGGATGCAGCAGGGTGATGGGGGAGCGAGCGAAATGAATGGAGGGGAGAAACGGGATCAACCGAGCCAAACTTCGTCATCACGAGAGAAAACGCCAAATCAACAGTCGAAGAATCGAGTTACCTATGATTATAGGTCCCCAACATAGGCTCCACCTGGGGATGGCAGCTCTTTCAGGAGGTGTCAAGAACCACTGAACTCTGAACATGCAGACCGATGCTTTATTCTTTGGGCCATGGAGTCACTGCAGCTACAATCTTCGAACTAGCTCAGATTCGACTGGACAGTGAACTAGATACTATCAAATGCAAACTCTGCTGGAAATCATACAATACTGAAAAGATGCTCAAATGACTAAGCTTATTTAAAACTACTACCTACCCTACACTACTGACAATTTCATTGTTCTAAATGATACAATAATGCCAATGCAGCCAATCAAGTAGTTGTTGAGACCAGAGGATTTTTTGACTACTCGTTAGCACAGTGAAAAGCGCAGCTTGACCTTTTTCCCATAGACTCAAAACTGCAAAGTGTAAAGGCCACTGCTGAAAACATATTTGATATTTACCATAGAGACCTCGACAATCTTGAAGAACAAAAGTACTACCAGAGATAGGTTGAGGCTCTACAGTGAAAAAATTCTCCATATAGGTAGCTATAGGATCAAGGTAGAAATGACATGTTCCTTGATTTTTGGATTCTGCCAAGTGAGCGACATGCTCTAGCACTGTATCTATGTTATTTTCATCCTCATGCATTTCTTGACATGGCTGCAACTTTTCTGATGGGTTTTGAAATGATGCTTCTGCTGAACACACCCCTGTAGCTGACTGTCTAATCATATCCCTATCATAACAACTTTTTATCCCATGGCTAGATGATGGAAAATGACTTTGACAACACAGGTCATCCAACCGATCAGCTATTGGATCTTGAAAAGACTGACAAGACTGTTGCATTGATTCAAATGAAATTTCCTGACTTTTTATGTATTTATCCTTCAACGCTTGTTCAAGAGTCTCCTTCAAAATTTGAAATGAATTAAAGCACAATGGTACAGAGTTCTTTTGGATTAACTCATAATTTGTCTCGGGCTCTAAGCTTTCATCGAGAATTTGAAAATCAATGTAGGTCAAGGGCTGCGATTCTGGGTTTAGAACAGCCTCCATATCCTTAATGGCATCTTCAACTGATTGATCAGAGAAATTTCTGTCTTCACTATTTTCAACTGGCCTAGAGTTTCTTTTCAGAAATTGAAAATATGAGAAACATAAGGGCAAAGTGTTTTCACTTACTCTGAGATTTTCTGCACTTTGATCATTGCTGTCATAATTTCCAGGTGCAGATTGATTGTTATATCTGAGCTGTAACTGATCTTCTTCCTGCCAAAAACATGCTGTTGGTTTCTCTGAACAGTCAACCTCTATTTCAGCCTCATGATCATTGGTGGATTCTTGTGTCAAATTCATTGGTGAAGTTTTTTCTCATTGTGATTTTGTTTTCCTCTGTTATCATATATGTTTGTCTTCTCCATTGTTTCAAAGAGATTTAAGATCAGGATTTGTGTAAAAACACCATGTTCCCAGTTTAAAGCAATGTCAATGTTTTCCACTAAAGGTTAAACGCAGAATTCTTTACTGCTCTGTCTTTAATTTGACCTCTTAACAATTTCCCCCCCCTGCCATACCCCAAGCTTATGAAGAATCCAGTGATTTGCCTACCTTGCCCTGTAAGGCTGTCTATAGGATTTGTTTTTGATTAAATCTCAGATTGCGACTCCATTGCCCATGGTTCCTTTTCTCTGCACCTACCCAACTCAGAAACTTATCCTATTCTGCATAGCTAGCCTAATATCCTCTTCCAACAAAGTTATATCAGACAGAGAGATCCCTCTCTGAGTCTTGGAGGGCTAGATCCAAGACTCGAAGTGGTTTTGATGTTGCCTCTGTGATTGCCTCCGCAGCGTTGGGCAAATTACAGAGTGCTAACAGGCTTGTTGGTGGGACCATTGGGTTTCGGCAAGTTCTCAGCAAATCTTTGAGCTAAAGGGATAACCTCTTAAGAGGCCAAATCTAGTTTAGTTCAAACACTTTATTTTCTTGCAAATAAAATTTATCTCATTAACCTACCATCTATAAATCTAATAAAACACACAATTTACATTGCCCACGATACTTTTAAGGCACTAGTTTCATTTCTACATTTACAAAGCCATTTGCTTCGAGAACTTTACTTTCAGTCATCTACTTTGAAGCAATTTTTAATTTACTTGCATCTAATATTATCTCAAGCAATGTTTTAAAAACTGAAACCGGTATCGGAACCGGTCGAGGGTCCAACCTGAACCGGAACCGGAACCGGTAATGAACCGGTCGAACCAGTTTCAATGAACTGGTTTTTTAAAAAATACATAAAATATTTAAATTTTAATGAAAAAAATATATGTTTAAGATTTTAAATCATGTTTCCAAAGCATTAGAGATAACATATCCAAAGTATGCTCATGAATATATCAAAACGACACCAAGTGTAATACATATCTAGAGATCGGAACATAAATACATAATCAATGAGGCTCTAAATGGCCTCTACAACATTAAATAACATACTAAGTTAGAGTCACCGATACTATAGGTGGGAATGCCAATGAAAAATACAAAATAGCCATATGGTAGATACTAGAACCGTAGATGGAAGAATCTCATAGCTCAAGAGTCGTGACTATCAGTAGTCCTGCATGTCATAATCATCAAGATTGGCATCACTACCACTGCTCTCTCCTCCATCCTCCTCCTCCCCTATATCCAATGCAATCTGTGCATTTGTTAATGTGGACTCTGGAGGATGACCCCTCAAGAGGATCACCATCATCAAAAGTGACAGGCTCTAGCACTAGTTCATTAAGATCCAAGTTGGTTAATGCCAACTCAACACTATTGTTCAAACCCTTATCATCAGAAAACACATCCCAAATCTTTGTCTTTCCCTTCAACCACTCTTCTCTCTGCTTGTATATAAGACAAAGGTTAGTGTGCACATACACTACTAAGTCATCGGACACGACCACAAACTACAAAGAGAAGAGTTCAATAGAAGAGTTTATACTTGAGTGAAGGGTACATTTTTACTGCGGTCGTGACAAAAGAGTTCAACCATCAATGCCACCAACATCGAGGTACATAAAGGTCTTGGTTCTCTTGATTACATGTCAGTTCCATACCCTCATACATGATAGAATCCAGTGGAAACATTGCAATCTTGCCAATCTTGAAATCCTGAAAACTGTTAAGTCTGCTGAATTTTGAATGGGACCTAAAATTCTACTTTCTCCATATGAGGTCCAATGAGGTTGAAACCACTCTCAAACATCCTGAAACAATTAATGGTAATGTTAAAAATTTAAGTAAAAGGATGAAAATGAAAGATAAAGGAGAATGTCACTTTTACCATTAATTACTAGGGTGGGTAAAATGGAGGGGGTGGGGACCTCTTTAAAAAGCATTAATAAGGCAAAATAACCCTCAACTGCACACCAAAACACCTTACAACTCCAACTTGCATGAGAAAACATGAGCCAAGTACTTCTCTGTTACTTAGGTTTTAGGTTTTAGGCGGTTTTAGAGGGTTTTAGGTTTCTGGGACCAAACTGGTCGACCGGTTCAGTTTATTGACCGGTTTGAACCGATCGACCATCAAACCGGTCAAACCGGCCGGTTCCGATTCTGGTTCAACGATTTTTAAAACACTGATCTCAAGTATCCTTTTATGCAAGTATCTTTATGTATCTTGTGGTGATTAATTGATCTATATATGCTTTAGAATAGATTTGCTTTATACATTGATTAATGCAATAAACTCCTAGAATACTAGTTGCTTAGATTTCAGTTTAAGCCTTAGATTATTTTATTAGGGACTACCCCCCTTGGCTTCGCTGGGAGTTGGCCTAGACAGAGGAGTTGAGGATTAGGTGACAGCACCTTAACTCTCACTTGCCCCCAAGGACACACCAAGTGGATTGAAGATTTGTTCCACGTCTCCCGGGTGTGTATAAGGTGGCAACAGGTAGCAACAAAAAATGTGCTCAGGTATTTGAGGGACACAATGGAGTATGGTCTAATATATCTTGGAGATGGTGAAGTGAAGTTGCAAGGATATACAAACTCGGATTGGGAAAGCAGTGCAACAGATAGGAAAAGCACCTCAAGGTGTTGCTTTAGCTTGGGATCAACGATGATATCCTGGTTCAACAAGAAGTGGACTTTCGTGGCACTTAGCTCAACAGAGGTAGAATACATGGAAACCAATACGGCTAGTTGTGAGGCCATCTGGCTTCGCAAGTTACTTGCAGGATTGTTTGATTAGGAGTTGGTTCCCACGGTCATTTACTGTGATAATCAGAGTTGCATCAAACTCTTTGAGAATCCAGTGTTTCATGACATGTCCAAGCATATAGAGATCAAATATCACTTCATACAAGACAAGGTTCAAAAGGGAGCAGTGAAGCTCCAGTATATTCTCATGGATCAGCAGGTCATTGATATTCTGACCAAGCCCTTGGCAAAAGGGAAGTTTGAGGCATTCGGAGACAAACTTGGATTGGTGCAGATATCCTTCCTCGCTAAGAGGGAGTGTTGAGAATTATAGCTAGGGCGGGAACTTCCGCACAAGGTCTGTGTAAATGTGTGAGAATTAGTTCGAGATATTTTCAAAAAGTAATTCTATTTTCAAAAAGTAAATTCTATTTTGTAATTCACTTTAGTTAAAAAATGAAAGTCTTATTTTTAGCAATTGAGTCTAAAAGTGTATTTCATGCATGTGTGACTTAGACTAGAAGTAATCTCATAAATAGATTAGGGTTTTGGTCTCAACTAAAACTATAAAGATAAGTCAAGATAGAGAGTTAAAACACACTTGAAGACATGAACACTTGAGGAGGTTCAGCGATTAAGAAGAGAGAGAGAGTAAGCAGCCAAGGAAGAGGTGTTTCCAAGCAGCACGCAGTTCGAGACAGAAGTTTGTACAGTCGTACAGACAGGTCCATATATTGGTACAAACGTCGTACAGGTTGTCCTGCAGACCATATAGCAGTTTTCTGTTGTTTCTAGTTTTTTCCAGCAGGTTGTACCTCTCAATCAGGTTGTACAAGCTCAGTTCAGGGTTATTTTGATAACCATGCAGCTGCTGGTTTTAAGCAACTTGTGGAGGTTTCCTTGTAAGTTTTTTCGAAGGAATGAAAAGGTACTCTTGAAGGAGTAATTACATATGTGTGTGTGAAATTGTTTATGCTTCCGCTATTTGATTTCCAACTATTGTGTGATTAATGCTATGGTCTGAAATTTATTTCTGCAATAATTAAATTCAATAATCTGTTTGTTTGATTGAGATCTAAGGACTTAGGGCTTTGAATTTTTACACAAATGAGTGATTAATATCATCGCCTATCTTATGACTTAGTTATATCTTGGTAATTTTTCATTGCTATAGGTACATTAACAGAAAATTACTTATGAATTACCAATTTTCTATAGGATCCATTTCTTCGAGATGGTAAAACTTCAAATCAAACATATTGACACTGATATATTTACACATAAAGATCCTGGTGATCATAACTGAAGAAATAGGAAACTACTCTATTTTCTGAAACAAAACAAAGAATTGAGAAAAAAAGTTACCTCGATTGTTTGATTGCTGGATTTAAAGGGCCATTGAAAAATTTAAAAAAATGTCAGCTTGTCATATATTGAAAATGAAAAGAACCATTAGATTGAAAAAAATCATTAAATTTTGAAAGAATTGTTGATTACCTGGCTCCTAGGAAATCTTCTATGTTGACATCATGGTCCAACTTTTTGAATGTTTTCTTCAGTGCCTACGATTCAATAAATTTGCCATGACTACCATGAGAGTAGTATAAGTAAATCTTTACTCCAAATTTTAGAATAAGAATAAGCTATTCCAAAAATTAACTTGTGTATAATATATATGTTTGTAGGCTTGGAAAATATGATCAAATCTATTGAGCACATGCTTACCAAAGGAAAAATATATACATATAAAAGAATTAAGGGGAATGGATTGAGTATCTTACTTCAAGGCTCTCTAGTTTCCTGATCCAATAAATTTATACATCAGTTCAGAGCTTCTGATATTTATTAAATCAAAAATAGGCATATTTATCAGCCTCTATAAATGCTTATTAAGTTTAAGAATTTGTAAACTTAAATTCACCTTTTTGCTCTCTCTTGTGGAGTTAGTTGTGCGAACCTTGCAATAACCTCTTCCATATTACTGAAATGCAAATAACAAGTACTATATCAAGGGACTCCCTAGATTTATTCATTTACATAATATGTAATACTTCACTGAAAATAATATATTTAAAGTTTATGTGTAATCAAAAAGCAAGGTGAATAACACACATTTTCATGAAAACAAACTAATTGACATTGTGTATAGAATAATACAAACTAAGTTAAATATGATATGTAACAAGCAAAAAATCCCTTGTCAGAATGCATTCTTTATTGACCTTTGTCTGTAGCTGCTATCAGTGGAAATATTGCTAGAAAGGAGACTTTAGAAGAGAACGTGTGGGTTGTGACTAGGTATGTAAACTAAACAAGATGCATGTCAAACTAAGTCACATGACATGGGGACATAGAACACGTAGATAGAAGTATCCAACACATAACACATCAACCCAAAAACACGACATGGGGACATGTTATATATATATATATATATATCCAATTTTTTTAGAAACTAGAACCTTTACCAAATATTGATACAACTAGTTACTACATCAACAATGATCAAACACACAAGAAATTAGAATATTCAATACAAATGTCATAAAATAGAAGTTTAAAAGTTAGAACCATAAACTATAGTTTTCTCCTTGAGTCATTTGATGTCATCAAATCAAAATGTATTACATAAATTCTAAATCATTGATACTATAGGTGAGAATGCCAATGGAAAATACAAAATAGGGTAGATACTAGAACCGTAGATGGAAGAATCTCATAGCTCATCGCTATCAATAGTCCTCCTTCATGTTAGAACCATCAAAATCGCCACCACTACCACTGCTCTCTCCTCCATCCTCCTCCTCCTCTACATCCAATCCAAGATCTGCATCTGCTAGTGTGGAGGATAACCCCTCAAGAGGATCACCGTAATCAAAAGTGACCACCTCTAGCACAAATTCATTAAGATCCAAGTTAGCTAATGCCAACTCAACATTGTTGGCCAAACCTATACCATCAGGGAACACATCCCACATATTCGTCTTTCCCTTCAACCACTCCTCTCTCTGCCTATAAATAAGACAGAGGTTGGAG
>JASDQU010311993.1:0-13561 GCA_032191745.1 Picea mariana | reverse complement strand
AAAGCGTTTACAAGTAAGTATATCATTCTTCCTCTTTTGTCCATTCAACACTCTAAAACTAGGGAAAGAGTAGTATTCTGTCACGGTTTGTTCCAGATCCGGGTGGATCTGTGGAGATTGGTCTGTGTCCGCACTCACGAATTTATCCTTGAACAAGGTTCCCCGTGAAAAGGGGTCCCTTGGTTGGTAACCTTAGGAACCATTTCCATCAACACAGGTCCAACCTAAGGTCTGCTAAACATAAAAAATAACACACTATCAAAGTCCCTGCAAGATAAGTGCAAGCAAAAAACTCCCTTATGATAGGGAGAAAGGAATTAAGGATATTCTAGAGATAGACAATGAGTCCGTCAACAAAGAAATGAGCAACAATTGTGATAACCTTCACACAATAATCCCCCAAGGTGCAAGTAGGATCCCATGGTTAAATACCATCCCAGTTCTCTAAAGTGGATATTGAATGTCTATCACAAGTACCACAAGGAACCCCCCTTGCAAAATGAATCCCCCTTGCAGTCACTTGTGTGAAATCCTAGGAGAGGTTAATATGTTTACCAATTCACAACGAATGACCGAGGGGGTACAGTCGATAGTCAAGACTAGAAAATGGTCCTAGGAATATCAGACATAAATCCACGACCCAAAAGCTAAGAAGAAGTGGTGTCACCCCGAGGAATTTCCACTCTTCAGAGCCCCAAACTTGCAATAGTCCCATTAGGATAACAAAAGAGGGGAAATATCAACCGATCACTTTGCTTAACCTCATGTTTGAATCCTATGTGTGAGCAGATTTCCTGACTAATGTTAATTGCTACTACTAGATTTCTCTCTCTCTAGTATTCTACAGTTTCATTTTTTTGGCCTTGAAGAGTTAACTCTCCACCCTGCTATCAAGGCCCTAAAATCCTAGACGTGTTGGTTTATTATCAAAGAAAACAAATTCTAATTGATTTTAGATTATGTACTGCATTCCTTCTAATAGTTTTTGTTTACTCAATCAGGTGCACGAAGATAAAATTGATGGTGTATGACTATTAGAAAAACAAGTTCGTGGAGCAATAAAATAAAACAAATTTGGAAATAAAACATAGAAGATACCCATTACAATAGAGGCATAGATATATGTGGTTCACCCAGTGTGGGTTACATCCACTAGAGAAATTTCCACTATTGTTGTACCTGCTGGACTATACTCCATATTAGACCTGGAAAATTTATCATCTTCACCTTCATTCTTGAAGACCAACTGAAACTGAGCAAGAACTTAGTTTCTCCATGGTTACTCCCTTTGTTAACATGTCTGGAGGATTCTGGCTAGTATGTATATTTTCCAACTTCAAATGTCCATCTTCCAAGACGAATCGTATGAAATGGTACCTGAGATGTATATTCTTAGTATTTGAATAGAAGGCTGAGTTATTTGCAAGATCAATGCCACTCTCAATGTCATAGTACAACCTGATATTCTCCTGCTTCTTTCCCAATTCCTCCATAAACCTCTCTAACCAAATCATATCTTTACTAGCCTCTATAGCAACAACATACTTTGCCTCCATTGTTGAAATCGAAACAACATTTTGCATTTTCAAAATCCAACTTTGATCTAGATTTTATGAGTAGAATGAAATGAATACAGATTATTAAAAGATGATTAACATAGAATAACAGAGATACAGTAAAATTGGTTTTCTATTCAATAAGGAAATAAGCTGAAAATGTAAAATGCAGTGGAAAACAAGCTTGCTGGAATGGTGGCGGCTTATCTCTGAGAAGAGATGTGATGGCTGGGCTCATTCGAAAGAATATGATTACAATGAGGCTCTAAAGGAATTTTTACAATAAACAGGAATGTCAAAAACCCTAGACATCCAAAAACCTAACCCTAGGAGATGAAGCGCCAAAAGTCATGTGGGCCCCATTTGGGTAAGTTCGTACATCAACTTCCTGGGGTCGTAACTTTTGCATACAATCTTCGTTTTAGGCACACGATATCCCGTTGGAAAGGTCTATTCGAGGACTATGGGGAGCCCTAAAAACGCTGTTTAGGGCCTCAAAACAGCCCTGCAAGTGAGGGACCCGAAAACTAGGAAACAAATTGCCAAACTGGAAAACTGCCAAAATGAACCAGTTGGAATACGTGGGAGGCCACTGACATCCATCTAGATCAATACTACCCCCCTTAAGAAGCAATGGTATCCATTGTGTTGAGTTCCCCTATCGGATGAGGAAATGTTTGTTGAATTTGGCCTCGGGTGAGCCACTTGCCTTGGTGCAGAAGTTGCCATGCTTTGACAACTCGATAAAGATGGATCCTTTGCTATCAGGTGCCCTTGATCTGTGTGTCCACAATATGATCACTAGATGCATGTTGCATGCAGTCAGGGTTGATCTTTGTTGGTTTCAACTGCTCTGCTATCTCTGAAGTGTCCAATAATAGTGGGAAATATGGCCGAAGGAGAGCCACGTTGAAGACTAGGTGAAGGCCAAGGAAAGGGGGAATGTTGAGTGCAAAAGCATTGTCACCCACAACCTTGGTGATGGTGTATGGCCCATACCCGAGTGGGCAAAGCTTCTGATGGGAAACTGCAAAGCGTTCTTTCTACAAGTGCAACCAAAATTTTTCGCCCACCTGAAACTTATGTGGCACCCGATGTTGATCATGGCACTACTTGTACTTGGCATTGGACTTTTGTAAAATATCTTGAACCTGTTGGTGGATGTGATGGATCCTCTCAATGAACCGGGTGGCTTTGTCATCTTCTGGTGTAGTAGGACACGAGTTAGCCGAGGTGTTCACCAGGGGCAGTGCAACATCCATGGGGCCCAATGGTTGGAATCCTAACCCCACCTGAAAGGGGCTGTGGCCAGTTCAGCTATGCATGGATCAATTATAGCTATACTGGACATAGGGAAGACTCTCATCCCATGTGCAGGATATGTACGATCATATGATTGATGACCTCAGTTTGGCCATCTATCTAGGGGTGGAATGCAATGGATTTGGTGAACTTGGTATCCAACAGTGACCAAAGGCTCGAAAAAAATGTGATGAGGAACCGACTGTCCCGATCTGAGATAATGGTTTGTGGGATACCAAAGTGTACCCAGATGCATTCAAAGAAGAGATTGGCAGTGGCCTCTGTAGTGATGTTCTTCTTGCAGGGGGGCATAATCGTTATCTTGGAAAAGAAATCAACAACCACAAAAACACAGTCATTGCCCCTCTTGGTGGATGGGAGGCTTGACATGTAGTCCATGGAGATGGATTCCCATGACTTGTTAGGAGTAGGAGGAGGGGTGTACATGCACTATTTATTAGTAGTCGGTTTGGTAATAGCGTAGGCAGTACTGCAGGACCTGATATACTTGTCGACATCATGTCGAATTTTAGACAAGTAGAAATGTTTTTGCAGCACTGCCACTGTCTTTTCGACGCCAAAGTGTCCTTCCACTTGA
The DNA here is from genome assembly GCA_032191745.1 of Picea mariana. NCBI lineage: Eukaryota > Viridiplantae > Streptophyta > Pinopsida > Pinales > Pinaceae > Picea > Picea mariana. The sequence continues at coordinate 10,105 of JASDQU010311993.1, read as the reverse complement.
CTGTAGTGAGCTTCCCAAATCCGATTCGTGTGCTCGCTTGATGGAACACATAGATGGCCCAGATGACACAACAACCCATTCTGAAGATGGAAATTAGAGACCATTGAGTTTTTTCCCAACATTTGGTAGGTGGTTGAGAAGTTAGGTTCTGTCTCATAGAGGTGGGGCCATCCAAAGGTCTCATGGCCGTAAGAGTCTAGCACCATGGTGAGTTCCACGACTGGAGGTCAACTCAGGAAATCAAAAACTCAGTTGGTACTTCTTGTTTTATACTTGATGTTGAGGTGGAACTGTTGTAATTATGTGGACCACTTCTGATGGTGGTCATTCTACAATTTGCCTTGGGTTTGCATGAACTATAGTAGCTTGTGATCACTATGGATGATTGTCTCCTTCCCCATAATGTAATGTCTCCACTGGCGGCAGGATTGCACAATAGAGTACATTTATTTGTCGTAAGTAGAGTACTTACAGACAACATATGATAGTGTCTCACTATGATACGCCACGGGGTGGCAATGTTGAGTGAGAACGATGCCCACAACATAGTCTGAAGCATCTGTCTCGATCTCAAAGGGATGTTACAAGTCTGGTAATGAAAGTACTAGGGATGGTCCCAAACGCTACTTCAAGTCATCGAAGGCTTGTTCTTGGGACATGCCCCACACAAATTTTTCCTTACCGCCACCGCTGGTTACTTGGTTGAGGGCCCATGTGATATGAGAGAATCCCAACACGAACCTGTGATAGAAATTTGTGAGGCCCAAGAAGCTCCAAAGCTCAATGAGTGTGGTTGGGGGTGGCCAGTCACGGATGACCTGGATCTTGGCTAGATCCACATGCACACCATGTTGATCAGCGATGTAGCCTAAGTAATGGACCCTGTCCATGCCGAAGGAGAATTTTTCCAAGTTTGCATATAGTTTGTGCTGTCGTAGGGTGTGCAAAACTTGTTGAATATACTGCAAGTGTTCCTCCCAAGTCTTGTTGTAGATGAGAATTTCATCTAGATACACCACTACAAAAGTGTTGGTGAAAGGTTGCAAGATATCATCCATCATCCTCATAAAAGTTGCTAAAGCATTTGTCAAACCAAAGGGCATGACCAACCATTCAAAAAGACCTTCTTTTGACTTGAAGGTGGTCTTCCATACATCTATATGTTCTATTGGGACCTAGTGGTAGCCAAACTTCAGATCAATCTTACTGAAGTATTTGGTCCCTGTGAGTTGATCAAGGAGGTCGTCGATTCAGGGAATCAGGTACTGGTTCCAAACTGTGATTTTATTTAGGGCCCAGTAATCAATGAAGAGTCACCAGGTCTCGTCTTTCTTCTGCACCAGTACGATTGGGATACCACAAGGTGATGAGATGGGACAGTTTTGCCCCTTGTGGAGCAGTTCTTGGATCTACCTCTTGATCTCCTCATTTTCTAAAAGAGATTGGTGGTAGACTGACCCATTGGGTAGCGGTGTGCCTGGGGTCAAATCGATGGGATGCTTGACCTGGCAGTGTAGAGGTACCTCGGTAGGAGAGGAGAATATATCTGAGTATTCTTCCACAAGCTTATCCACTTTCTTTTGTTTTGTGGAGAGATCAATCATGGAGGCCCTGGATGTGGCTGCGATATTTCTCTTACTCTGAGAGAGAATCATGAAGAAAATAAATTTATCGGTTTGGGAGATGACCTTCCTACATTACTTGGCAGAGATCAAGGAAATAACACTAGGAGGGACTACCTCAAGTATCCTGTACAATTTCTTGTTCAAAGTAATAATAACACTATGAGGTATAGAATCATATACAACATGTTGTTTCCATAAATAAGGTTGGCCCAAAAGAACATTACAAACTTCGAGAGGAGAAACATCACACAATACCTCTTCTTTGAAGGGCTTGATGCCGTACGACAGTTGATATTTTTGGCTGACGCAAAGATCTCTTCCTTGGCGGAGCCATCCAATGGTGTAGGGATGCGGGTGCGGCATTGTTGGCATGGCTAGCCTCTTGATGACCTCTGCTAAGATAAGGTTCTTCTGGCTATCGCTATCAACGACAAAGTGCAGTAGGATGCCTTTTACCCACATCTGTGAATGGAAAAGGCGCTCGCCTTCTTTTGGCTTGTTTGGTTCACCAGGCTAGATCTTAGTGGTAGCAACGGTGGCATTGGGTTCCACGTCGATGATCTATCTTCCCCTTTCTGTTTCTGACTCAGAGTCAAAACGCACATCTGATTCAGAGGCTTTCACTTCGGCTACTAGCAACTTCTTAGAGCGGAAATCAACAGTGTTATTCCAAAGGCTCTTATGGAAGTCGCAACACTTCCCGATATCCTTCTTTGTCTTTTCGGTGTCCTTCTTCACTTGCAGCTTGAAATAGTTGTCCTGATACTATCCATCTTTGCTCTGTCCTTTTTTCTATAGGTTGGGGCCACCCTTTCCTAGTTTTTGCTGTGAGGGGTTCCCAGGCCCAAATTATCGTGTCTTTTGTTTGAGCTTCTGTTTGATTTTGACGACATATCGATAGGCCACACCCAAGGACGATATGTACAGAAATTCCATTTCGGTCTATATGTATCTATGTAGAGAAATGCGATACTTGAGCACTAGATGTCTCTCCAAATCTTTGATACCCATCTTGGTGCACAGGCTATGGAAGATATTTGTGAAATCTGTTACTGCTTAGTCTCTTTCTTGCCGCAGTTTGGTCCATTTGGTATACAAGTCATCATAAATTCCAGTAGGGTAGCATTTTTCCTTAATAACATCCTTGAAGGATTCCCAGGTGGCTGCAACTGTAAATAATGAGGGTTCCTTTGTTTCCTTTTTCTCATAGAAAGTTTCCCACCAATCTTTGACATGGGGAACGACTTTGAGGAGCACAAAAGTAATTTTTTCTCTATTTGAAAAGTTATGGACAAAAAAATACCCTTCTAGTAGATTCAACCACTTATCTGCAACATTTGCGTCTATCTGAACTTCAAATATAGAAATATCGAAGTTGATTTGTAACTTGAAGGAGGCATCGCCTCCGCTCGAGGAAGATGTGTCGCCGAAGGATTTGCGCGAAACTATCCATCATCTCATTCCTCTGTTGCATGAGGGCTTCCTCAAGCAAAATTTTGAAAGGATCTCATCTTCCATCATCTTTCTTTTCTCCTACCGTGAGAGGTCGTTTGGGCATGCAAGATCTTTTGTCCTCAAGAGAAACAAGATCGAGACCAATTCTTTGTACCCTGACCTCATTGGGGACATGCATTAAGACGACAAGGAGAAAACTAATCTAATACCAGTAATCCAGATTTTAAGAGAAGAACGAAATGAATACAGATTATTAAAATATGCTTAACACATAATAATAGAGATACAGTAAAATTGGTTTTCTATTCAATAAGGAAATAAGATGAAACTATAAAATGCAACGGAAAACAAACTTGCTGGAATGTTGGTGGCTTATCTCTGAGAAGAGATGTGAGGGTTGTGCTCATTCGCAAGAAGATGATTACAATGAGGCTCTAGAGGCCTTTTTACAATAAACAGGAATGTCAAAAACCCTAGACATCCAAAAACCTAACCCTAGGAGTTGAAGCGCCAAAAGTCATGTGGGCCCCGTTTGGGTAAGTTCATACATCAACTTCCCGTGGTCGTAACTTTTGCATACGATCTCCGTTTTAGGGGCACGATAGCCCATTGGAAAGGTCTATCCGAGGAATACACGTTTCTTTGTGATCTATTAAAGGGCATTTGCGGCTCTAGCGAGCCCTAAAAATGTTGTTTAGGGCCTCAAAACGGCCTCGCAAGTCAAGGACCCAAAAACTAGGAAACAAACTGTCAAACTGGAAAACTGCCAAAATGAACCAGTTGGAATAGGTGGGAGGCCACTGATATCCATCTAGATCAAACTTACTGTTGTTCCACCTACAATAAAAACATACCTTGTGGTGCTCCTCCTGCTATCTTTATTACCTGCCATATATGAATCAACATATCCCTGTAGAACAGTGTCTGAACCTCCAAAACATAATGCATGAATATCAGTACCTCTAAAATACATGAGAATCCACTTTACTGCCTCCCAATGTTCTTTACCTAAATTATTCATATACCTGCTCACAACTCCCACTGCATGTGCAAGATCTAGTCTTTTGCAAACCATCACATACATCAAGCTTCCAACTACTGATGAATAAGGGACCCTAGACATGTATTCTATCTCCTCCTATGTCTTGGAATACATTTCCTTAGTTAATTTGAAATGGATGGTCAAAGGTGTACTAACTGGTTTTTCATTCTGCATTCTAAACCTCTCCAACACCTTCTCTATGTACTCACCCCGAGACAATGTCAATTTGCGATTTTTTCTGTCTCTTTTTATTCTCATACCAAGGATTTTATTTGCAGCACCCAAATCCTTCATCGCAAATCAATTAGATAATTTATTCTTGAGCAAATTTATATCCTGCATATTAGACCCCACAACAAGCATTTCATCTACATACAATAGCAAGATAATATAGCTTCCATTTTCTATCCTTTCAAAATAAACACAGTGGTCAGAATGACATCTACTATAACCTTGTTCTTTCATAAACCTGCCAAACTTCAAATACCACAACCTTGGAGCTTTCTTTAGGCTACACAATCTCTTCTTCAACTTGAATACCAAATTTTCCTTCCCTTTTACCTCATACCCTTGTGTATGCTGCATATAAATCTCTTCATCCAAATCCCCATGGATAAAAGTTGTTTTTACATCTAACTGTTTAAGATGAAAATATTCTACTGCCATAAGACTTAAAATAGTCCTAACTGAAGTCATCTTAACAACATGAGAAAATATTTCATCAAAATATATACCTTTATTTTGTGCAAACCCATTTACAACAAGTCTAGCCTTGTACCGTTTTTTTTCTCCATCTTCTTCCTTCAACCTGTGAACCCATTTATTCTAAAATGCTCTTTTTTTCTGTAGGAAACTGAACCAAGTCCCAAGTTTGGTTATTTACCAAGGAATCCATTTCCTCTTTCATTCCCTACTCCCACGTCCTTTTAGTGTCTACCTGCATTGCCTCTTCATAACTTTCTAGTTCACCATAATCAGTCACCAATAAATAGTACAATGAAGGAGAGTATCATTCAGGGGGTCTCCTTCACTTGATAGATATTGTAACAACACTTGTAGGAGTTTGAGGTAAATTTTTCTTCTGTTATTGTACATTTTGATTTTTTGGTACCTTTGGAATTTCTTTTTCAGTGATCTTATCAAGAACTATGTATTCTAGTTTTTCTTCTTCCTATTTCCTTCCCTGCAACTAATCTTTATACACGACCTTCTCATTGAATATGGCATCTCTACTCCTAATGATTTTGTGATTTTCTATTTTCTTTATCAATATGGACAAATGCTTGACAACCGAAAGTCTTCAGAAATGAATAGTTTACCTTTTTACATGTCCATGCCTCCTATGGAATGTCACCATCCAAATAAATTGAAGTTCCTATATTTATCAAGTAAACAATAATATCTACAACATCTTCCCAAAACTGTAAGGAAAACCCTGCATGCAATATCATACTCCTTTCACGCTCCATGATTATCCCATTCATCCTTTCTGACACATGATTTTCTTATGGTATTCCTGGAAATGTTTTCTCTCTGTGAATCCCATGGTATGAACAATAATTATCAAATTAATTGCTGCAATATTCACCTCCATTGTTTAATATGAGACACTTCAACCTTTTTCCTGTCTCATTCTCAACCAAATCTTTCCATTTCTTAAAAGTATCAAAAACATCATTTTTTTGTCGAATGCAATAAACCCAAGTTTTTCAAGTTGCATCATCAATAAAAGTAACATAATAACGAGATCCACCAAGAGATGATACATGAACTGGTCCCCATACATTTGTATGCACATGATCTAACCTTTCACTCTTCTTTTCTTTTCCAACTCTGAGAAATATGACTCTCTTATGTTTTCCATAAACACAATTCCCACAGAAATACAAATCAATTTGTTTAATATCTAGCAACAAATTCCTTTTGTGACGTTACTATCTGCATCCCCTTCTCACTCATGTGTCGAAGCCTATGATGCCAAAGTGTTGTATCCACTCTTGTAGAAGCTAAAGAGATAGAAGAATCAATATTACCAGTATATAAATGCAATGTACCTACCTTCTCTCCTTTTTCTATCACCAATGATCCTTTGGTGACCTTCCATGCCTTATTTGCAAATATAGATATACAACCTTCACTTCCCAACTGCCCTGTTGAAATTATATTTTTCCTTAGATATGGAACATGTATGACTTCTTTCAACAACCATTGGTTTCTGTTCTTTTTCTTTATTTGTACCTTTCCCATTCCAACAATTTTGCATGGTGCATCATCACCCAAATGAACCTATTCAAAATCACCTTGAACATAATCTAGAAAATGTTTCCTATGGGGTGTGGTATGAAATGAAGCCTTTGAATCTACTACTTGAGACTCAAAAATATTCTCTACAGAAAGAATCAAAGAATCTTGTAACACATCACCTTTACATTTGCTTCCTGATTTTTATTTTGTTGTCCATCTCTTTGTTGGAGCTCTGTAGTATTTCATTAGATGTCCTTTCTTCCCACAATTCCAACACTCTATATTTCCCCGTCTAGATTTGGATATTCCCTTCCTATAATTCTGACGGTTCCCTGAGACATTTCCTCTATCCTTTTGTCTTTCCCTATTATCCTCTGTCAATGCATTACCTGATGTCTCACATGTGTTTTTCCATCGCATTTCCTCGCTAAGAATAACACCAAAAACATCATGAAATTTTAGAATGTTTGAACTAGAGACAAAGTTACTTACAACCATGACCAAGGTGTTCCATCTTTCTGGAAATGAGCACAAGATTATAAGATCCTTGACCTAATCATCAAAATCCCCTTTTACAGAACTTAGTTGATTAGTAACCGTATTAAATTCATTTAAATGATCTGCAACAGACCCACCTTCTGACATATTCATATTAAATAATCGTTTCATTAGAAATACCTTATTGGATGTCGAGGTTTTTTTATATAATTTAGCCAATTCATCCATAAGCTCCTTCATTGTCTTTTCTTTTGAAATATTGAAATCCATTGATGCTTCCAGGCTCAGCCGTATCATTCCTAGTGCATTTATGTCAAGAATATTCCATTCTTCATCCTTCATGGCCATTGGATTCTTTTCTATTCCACCCAATGGTAGGAATATATCCCTCTGATATAAATAATCTTCCATCTGCATCTTCCATAACTGGTATTTTTGGCCGTTAAATTTCTCGACCCTAAACTTTCCATCTTCCACCATTGCTCCCACTCAAACCAGGAACCCTCTTTTCCTGTGAGATACCTTTTGATCTAATATCAGTTGTTAGAAAAACATGATCGTGGAGAAATAAAATAAAACAAATGTAGAAATGAAAACACATAAGATACATAATACATATAGACACAGATATGTGTGGTTCACCCAGTTTGGGTTTCGTCCACTAGAGAAATTTCCAGGTCCTTCATTTTTATTATCCAGCAAAATGAAGGGATACAACCTACATCACACCCGTTGTAACTTCCTCTTCTTTCTGTCACAGTCTCCTCTCTTAGAATACAATATCCACAATAATTCACAGAAACAATACAATTCCCTCTTAAGAGAGGGTTTCTTTCTAGGGAGAAAAAACCATAAAATAAATTCTACCGTCAGATCTACGAACTTATAATGAAAGATCCAAATTGACTATGAAATTACAATATTTTACAAGGAAAATTTTCCCAAAATTTCTCTTCGAGGGTGCTGCCCCTGAGTCCCCCGCTAGGGGGGGATACAAAAATTGTTGCTACCCCCCCTGGACCTCCCTGGCAACCTTTGTGGGGGGAAAATCACCCCCACACCCCCCTTTATGGAATGGGATCCAATCATGACTGAAACAAACCTCTGAATAAAGAATATAATTAGGCTCCACAACCAACAATGACTCAACTCCAAAACTATGTAGAAAGAATGAAATGGAAAAAATCTTGTTTCAATGAATTCTATCTGAGGAAATGAGAGGACATATTTTACTTCTTAATGTAAATAAGTACCCAATACCATGAAACTATAATTTTTCATTTAACAAATGCTAAATTAATATCCCCATCATCCCAAAACAAATGCAAGCTTCTTTAAAATGAGTACCAAAACACTCCACCTATGAAAGTAGGATGCAAAACTTTTGTTTTCTTCTTTTCAAATTACATGAAAAACTCAAAGAGAAACTTCTTTTGCTTTCTCTTTCAATTATAATGAAATAAATCAATTAGACTTGCAAAGGATCCCAAAGCTAAAGAAGATTAAGAAAACAAGCACCCAATCACAATAATTCAACACTTGTTTAAACAAGAACCCAAAACACAATGTAAAGGGAAACCCACTTTTTGAAATCTCAAAAATAAAGTAGCAACATAAAGATCAATGCAAATTTACAACAATTCAAAAATAGCTCAGGAGTATACCCAAGGGATCAGAAGTTTTCCCAAGAGGAGAAGAACAAGAGAATAAAAAATAAGGCTTAGTGCAACATTAACAACCTCCAAATCGATGAAAAGGATTCCAAAAACAAGGAAGTAAAACACTTAGAAGGTTTTGGAATTAATTTAATAGAAGTTTTAATACCTACAACTAACGAGGATCAAACTAATGATGAAATGGACTGAACCAGAGGACCAAGTTAACCTAGGATGGTCACAAACACTTCTCAATTTGAAGGAAATGCAAACTCAAAAGAGGGAACAAAACATGTGATATTAACAAAAATTTACACAATCAAAGCTCTAATCAAGAATGGAGGATTCTAGTGTAAAGTTTTGAGGCAAAGCACTAACAAAAAGGAAGTAAAACAAGCTCCAAATTTACTCAGGACATGGACCACCACTCCTTTAACTATGCAGACGGGGTGATGAAGAAAGGATTATCACACCCTAAGACACTATGGGGGGACAATGATCACAATATTATTGCCTTGTATTCCCTTATGGGGGAGGGATGAATTCTTGAAAGTGGTGAAAAACAATTTTTTTTCCCACATCTGAGAAAATATCAGATGTTTGACTTAGTGAACTTCCCAATGTCAATGAGGTAAGGGGAGAAATCAAAGAAAAAACATCAAAACAAAAATATCAAGTAACAAGCAAGACTCAATAGGATAGGAAATACTAAAGAGAACCTTCTCCAGTGGAGTCATCAATTTTTTGTTGTGGTAAATTTCCCCATGCAGATAGGTGAAACCCCCCTTCGATCAAGACCCCTCTTTGATCCAAGATATAAGGAAAACAAATGGTGCACTACTTCCCCCGTATAACTATTTCAAAAATTATAATGAGAATAGAAGGATGGATGACTTACCTTTCTACATCGGTTGTCCTTGCTTCTCTAGCCTTAGATATTGATGTCCAAACTCCTAGGTGCAAGAAAAGTCCTACAAGGAAAAAAAAAACCTCCTTCTTCCAAACTATATTGTTAAGTAGAAACAAATCTATCTATGATGAATTAAACAAAAATATAATTTAATATAGTGAACACATAGGAATGAGAGGAGTAGACTAAGTTATATATTAATGGAAAGAAAATAACAATGAAGCACTTACAATCTCAATATTGATGTTGTAGTAGCTCCTCCAAGCTCTCCTTTCCAACCCATTGGGTCTCACACATTCATAAGTATGATTTTCTCAATCCCTTGCCCCCCCGTTTACTCAAGCATGGCCTCCATTATATAGGATTTGAGGCATCACAACCATATGATATTTTTGAGAAGAGGATGTGGTCAAGTGATGATTTGGCTAAACTAACAAGATTTCATTTCCCTGAATAGATTTAATCTAGAACCAATTGTTGATACTGAGAGGGGGGTGAGTACTATGATGAATTAAACAAAAATATAATTTAATATAGTGAACACATAGGAATGAGAGGAGTAGACTAAGTTATATATTAATGGAAAGAAAATAACAATGAAGCACTTACAATCTCAATATTGATGTTGTAGTAGCTCCTCCAAGCTCTCCTTTCCAACCCATTGGGTCTCACACAT